>JAOUQW010000011.1:10652714-10665057 GCA_028565825.1 Olivaichthys viedmensis
GTTTGTTATTAATTACTAAGTGTTTAAATACCCGCCTGTGTCCGTCCTGTGTTGTCTCCTGTTGTTTGTGTGTAAGCGCACCTGTCGCGGTGTGCTTTAGTTTAGTTTGAACTGTTTGTGTCTAAAGTAAAATAAAGATGTTATTTCGTGAGAGCGGCTTCGTGCTTGTGTCCACACCCGCGCACCTGCAGCACCTCGTGACACAGATGTGGTTCAGGATCTATTGCAACACTTTTTAGTCTTTTAGGAACCTATTTATCCGACCAATAGCCCATTCGGTATAAGAAAAAAAAATACTAATAATATCTACACCTAAAATCAGAATAAGGTAAACTGATTGATCAAAATGATATTTTAACTCAATTGAATAAGGTGTAATCTGTTTAATAATCCATTAAATAGAAGAACAATCACCATGTAAACCTTTGTAACTGATTATTTTTACAATTACAATCCATGCTAACCAACATGGCAGATCTAAAGAAAAAAAAAGAAAATAATGTTGGAAAAAGTTGGATGGTCGATGGGATGGGCATCCAACTAATATTTTGAAGCAGAATTATGCAGGACACATGTATGTTTAATAAGTACATTTGGAGTATGTTTTCTGAGACCAGCACAGTTTAGGACTTGTTAAAAACACAAGTAAGGTGAAAACTCGGCGAACACACTGCGCTATTAGCTACTTGTTGCACTCTTGTTGCACACTTGTTGACAGAACTCACAAGCGTCTTGTTGTTATGGAAAATTTGACAATAAATGCTGCTCCCCACATTCACATAAATTTGGTTCGGCACGTGTGAACAGTTGATTCGAAATCTGCTATCAGAATGAATGCATTTGGACTGAAAAAAACCTTTGCATGTAAACAGAGCCCATCCTGGGTGAGACGGTTTAAAGCTAACTATATATTCTTGTTGAGTACAAAGCTGTAGAATATCCCTTCATCAAAGATCTTGCATTTCTAGCTGAAAGATACTCTAAAAGCATTGTCTCTACTGAAATCACAACATTTGGATCCACGTGCACTAATATCCACAGATGCAAAGTACATTTTCACTCATAAAAATGGTTGAAAAATTCAGTTCGCATTTACATATCAAACGATGACGTTTCTGAGTAGCCTAAAATGTCCTGAAAATGTATGACTACTTCTAAGTACAATTTTAGCAGCCTACTCGTAAAAGAAGTAAAAACACTCAAAAATAGACTCGGGTTAATGAATATATGCATTTGTAACCTATTTTGTATTGTTATTCTTGGATGGTTATCTTCTAGCTTTAAAAAAAAAAAACAGTAGCAAAACTGGATGTGATGGAAGATCAGTAACAAATTAAAGCATGGACCACATTGTTTCTCCGACTCACCACAGTGAGATTATGAGGATTGGAACATTACGATTGAGTCAGTGCATGCAAAATTTCCCTGCAAGCCAACTTCAGGACGGCTTTACCCACAATGCACCAATGCTTTGATCCAATTCCCTAGCACACGCTAAGTTGGCTGAATTTCATATACCAGGCGAATCACAAAATACTAATTTGGTTGCAGGGGAAAATAGAAGTGTTAAATCACTAAGCCATATATTTTAAATCAATACCAAAAACCTGGGGATTAAAATAAAATAAATCCGGAATTATTTTACTAAATATATGAAAATCCCTGACAAGCATTCGATGTAATCCCTAATAGCTTTTTGCATAACAAGAGAACAGAAAGCAGCCTAGCAAGTGTGGCAGGATAGTGCACAGCCCACCTAGTTTGATGTGTAAATTACACCCAGTTAGGTGGCACAGACAACTGAGGAGAAGGAGAAATGACAATTAGCAGAGTGTGAGAGGCAGCGGGGATGAGAAATGGTACAGTTTTGAGAAAGAGAGAAAGAGGTAGGTCGAGAGATGCACACTTTAAAATATGTCATTGGGTATTAGATGTGTTCAGAGCTCTGACTGAATAGGATATCATTCATGTTAAACCTGAATCTGAGGTCCCCTACTCATTATTCCCTACAAACATCAAAGTGCCTTTTGTAGTCTGTACCTGCTATGGTACATCATTTGGACACTAGCCTATTGCATTGCATTGCGGGATTCTATGAACATGTTGGATATTCTGAACTATGCTTTTGGACGCAACCAAAAAATAGTGCCATATACTGTACAGTGTATAGGGTGTAGTTTCAGACTTTCTTTTTGTGTGTGTGTTTGTGTGTGCAGCCCTCAGTGAGTACCAATTATCCCCACAATAATAGGAATACATGAGAATTTGGAGTTTGTAAGGATATTTGGCTGGTTCCTACAATGAAATTGCTTTATTACAAAAATATTGTATTTTTGTCAGATTGTCAGATTGTATTGTATATTGTATTAAAAAAATAAATAATAATAATTACTGAGGTTGGAGTTGGGGCAGATGTATGCTTAATCTCAATTTCAGACATGCTGCCTGCATCTGATACTTATTGTACAGAGAAACTTGAAGGTTGCAATCTGATTGGCTCACTGCAGTTCCATGTATACGCACTTCTTTTCACTGGTTTTAGATGGGAAAACAAGTCTTTGAACACTTTGGTGTTTTTTGGAGCAAGATATAGTATAGTCACTGGATTGAAAAAAGTTCATGCCATTCAGTCTTTAAAAGTTAATCGAGAGTTTTGTTTGAAGCAGTTAATGTTGAGTAAATGAGATTCTTTCACATATTTGCCAGCGGTGCTACGGGCAAAGTCTGTGGTTGATCTATTGCAATGTCAGTCACATGGCCTTTACCTGTGAAAGTAGGCGGTTCTTGGCCACATTTATTGGTGAAAGGTACCAGATTCTCTAGCGAGAGCTATAAGTCTGGCTTGCAAGACTTGTGTATGTATAACATTATTTAGCTACAGTAATACACAAGTTAATGTGAGTAGCTCACAAAGTAAAACCAATACGTGTGTGCGCGTGTGTGTATGAGGTCATTATTTGAATTTTACTTCTCACTTACAGACAAAATGCTCTCACATTTTATATTTTTGACTTTCACTTACTACTTTGACCTGTCTCTAATCCATGTGTTTTTTTGCCCATAATACCATCTTTACACCTCACGTACACACAAAATGCTCTAACATACACTAGTTTTACCTCTCATGTTCTCATCATGAATGTGTGTGAGAGGATAAAATAGTCAATGTGAGAGCATTTTGTGTGTATGTGAGAAATAGAGTGGTAGAAATAAGAGCGTTTTGAACTACGGTCTAAACTGCACCTCATATGTGCCTGTTTGTGTCTGGCTTTCAGGCTGCAAATTTATCTTGCATCAGTGAATAGCATTGCTGCAGACAACCCAGTTAAGTGTGAAAGTGCAGATTATCATAAACAGCAGAGAAGGAATGTGCATTCACATTGTAATAACTAACACACAAAACGTATCCAGATCATCTGTTGGAGGCCATTCTAAGGAGATGGAGGGGGGGAAAGCAAGAAAAGAAGAAATGATAGTATAGAAACAAAGCAAGAAAGAACAGGATAGGGCAGATTAGGTATTTTACCAACCCTTGTTACTTTATCCGCATGTTGCTTGGCATCCAAACAGGCTATGAATGCTTAGTTATTCCTTTTTATTTTGATGAGCAAAAGACACATTTAGTCACGCCGGAGAGGCCGAAGCAATATATTTTTTTTATGGAAGAAACTGTCATGCAAATGAATAGTGACCTATCATTAATGTTACCAAGCCATCAGGAGAAATGGGCTATTTCAAGCTCGCAGTCATTAATGGTGTCATTAGTGATCTTATTATTTAAAGTCCTCCTAACGGATATGTAAGCATTGACTATGCGGAAGGTTTCTCACTCGGGGGTATAAACTCATATCAAAGTTTCATTAGTAATCTCATCAGGCTGCCCTGCCTCGATTGCTCTTCTAACTAGATTAAAGTGATAGATTCTCCTGGGTGAGGCAGGCCTGTCTCCATCTCAAGCATACTTATTGTCATTATTAGTTCTGTGTTAGCAATAAACAGGGCCTTGGAAGGCATTGTATATGCTTCCTTTCACCTCAACTTTTGCATTTAGGTGTTCCGGATATAACCGAGCGTTCGATCATGGTGTCCTAGCGGACCTATAACCAGGACAGATAGTAAAATGAATATGCGGTTTAATAAACAATAGATAATTAAAATCTTTCAATCAGACATAATGAGCAGATTGAAGAGGATAGAAAAGGTGTACACAGGGAGCACTTATATTCACAGATCAGTGAGAAAGGCAGAATAATCAAAATGTAAGCCTCATCCTTCTGTGCTTAGTATTTCAGATGTAGCTAAATATAAGAAATACCGTTCAATTACAATGTCATGTTTCTGTCTGGAGTTTTTTTTTTAAGACAACCTAAAAAGAGAGTTTATCCCATTATGCTGATGAAAATTTGCAATCTGTTTAATTCTGCATGGATAGAGAACCATTATAACTGGACAGTCCTTTTTTAAGGAATTCATACATATTAATCAATTGAATCCCTCTAGGCCAAAATGTTCTACATCAATGTTGATCTTATGCAATGTGTCCATGTACTACAGTGGGAAATCTGCAGCACATTGTAGGTAGAATTGCTGAAAAGTAGTCAGTTTTGTCAAATGTCATCATCATTTTCTTGTTTAGTGAATACCATGGACAGGAATGTCCAATTATATATTGAAATTACATGTAATTCAGAAACATGTAGCTCATACGGGGCATTTAAACTTTTCTCAGTTTAGAAAAAAACATGCAATATATAGTAACGTAGAATTATACATCCTGTTGGACTGGAATGTCCCATTTATTTCTTGAAAAGCTGTATAAAAACATGGAATATATAAAAAATATATTACATAGAATGACAATTAAATATTGTAAAATTCTATGTAAATAAGATAACATAAATAGATGATACATAGATAAATGATTCATAGATACATGACATGTCCTCTCTCTCTCTCTCTCACTGTCTCTCAGGTGCAGGATGCTGTTCGCTGTAGGATGGGTGGATGTAAGGACGACAGTGAAAACTCTCCAGACTCCTGCAAAAACGGCCAGGTGCAGATCATGGTGAATAACATCGCATTTCATCTCATCCTCTTCATGCACTTCAAAATGGCTGAAACTGCTGTTGGGGAATTAAAAATATTACAGAACTGTATATGTTCTTTTTTTCATTTATTTATTGTTAAGCAGGGTTTATTTAATTATTCTTAAGCAGGGTATGAAATGCCCCAATTATCACCCATTTTGAGCTTTAAAAGATGAACTGATAGTGTCATGTTCTTCAGTAGGTCAGATGAGTAGATATAATGGAAATGATCAATTTAAAGATTAAAAAACTTTAATTAAACAGTGAGTAAACTCCAAACAACAGACATAAAAAATCCCACATATTGGAATTATTTAAATATAAATGTATAAAGGCAACCCAGACTCCGTAAATAATAATAAATAAAAAAAAGTGAACTACCAACCTTCAACTGATCAGAACAAGGAGCTGTAGCTACTTACTTGTCAATCTAGTTTTTGTTTGTATTTTGACAGCAAACTTCACATCCCCAAGTTCTCCTAACAACAAAGGGGCTTCCTTGGTTTTAACCAGTTTTAAGCTGGAAGAGGAGGCTTCTTTTTATGATGTTTGAGTGTAGGGTAACTAGATTTTGGTGTTGGCGAAGGTCTGATCCATATCCATAGTTCTCTCATGCATTTCATTGTAAAATTGAGCATTAAAATTTTAGCTTTTCAAGAGCCAATCGACAGTAATACGTTTATTAATGTGGACAAAAAGGTTGAAAAACTTGATTTACTTCAAGAGTTACAGGGGAAAAAAACAGGAATTGCACATAATTACAGTTGATGTAATGTTTAACATTTAATTTGAACTATTGATTAAAAATGGAAATAAGTTACAATAAGTTAAACAAGGTTAACATGGTAACTTGGATAAATTATACATAAAGATTTATACATAAATCTAAACATTTTATCCATTACAGCATGTTGTCGAACCCTCAAAAATCTAGACACCAGTATGTGTGTGTGTGTGTGTACTGTAGTAGTAGCGGTGCTGTGAATTTTAGAGTGCAATCAATGGCATCGTGTGAACAGATTAGATGGCTAATTAGATAAGTAGCTTGCAGTCAGCAGGTTTTACTTCAAGATCATTGAGTGTAAGGTTAAACAAGAGTCGATTAGTTTCTGTGAATTCAAGTTAAGTGCATAAAAGTGTGTCTCACTTATACACATACAAGAATCACACTATTACAAAGGTGTTGCAAAAATAACCATTTGCATGTTACTGAGTCATGATGATGTTTTTCCCCCAGTTTATTGGCTTGGAAAATATTTAATCAGCCTTGTTCATATTTTCTTTTAATCAATATGCCTATATAACTATTTTACAGACAAATTAAAAACTGAGATATTTAGGCATTTTTTCTGGTGTTTCCATTTGGGTTTTAATGTGCAAATTAAATCTTGAAACCGGTTGTGTTAGGGTTTGTCAGGGGAGCATTGGCAGTGTAGGTCTAAAATATTGAAGCTTTAAAATCACAACATGATGATAAAAAATTTGTTCCTTTCCAAGAGCCTTGAATGGGGTTGTGACTATTTGATTGTATATTACCTGTTTGAAATACATTGGTGCGCCTTAATCAATCTGTACTTTCTGCAGCTGCCATATGCTTTATCCATTCAGGCTAAATATTAAAGTGATCCCAGTTGCTAAGAGATTTTTTTCACTGTCAAGGTATTGCAGAGGTGTTGCAATAGACTGTTTTTTTTTCTTTTCAAAGATTATATTATGATAGTTGAACTGAAACTTTTCATTTAAATATGCCGTCTTTGTGTCAATATAGTGAATTCTTCCACTCACCCATGTGCCAGCTTTCTTTGTGCTCTCAACTCACCTCCCATACTATGCAGAAATATCTCAATTCTGCTCATTACACAACATTCACAACACTCCCCACGCAGCCCATTTATATAGCTTCTCTATACAGTAGCTGCTCACGTTTAAAATACATATTTGTCATATTCCTCCAATAGGGTCAAAAAGTCTGAGTCTACTACCAAGAATTGTTTTTATTCATTTTATCTGTTATGAAAATGAATAAAATTCTGTCAAATTATATTTCTCAAAGAATATATGTGCAGTCTTAACATTCTGTATACTCCCCTTGACCTAAGGGTCAAAAATGACCCTAAGACCCTGGTGGTGTACAGCTTTCATGGAAATATAAACAAAGGCAATGCTTCACTTTTTCTAATGTTAGGGTCACTCTAAAGTCACCAAATTTCAGGTTGAAAAAATATCAGTTAGGGGGTTTTCTCTGCTGTTAAACATAGTGGCGGGTCATTTTTGACCCTTAAGACAACATAAGGGTTAAAAGGCAACGACATCTGACATCCATCTGTTACTATTTGGATGAAGTATATGGCATCAGAACATTTTTTTTTAAATAAGGCAAACAGAATTGTCATATATATTCCAATTGTACTTGGGTTTTTGTGAATAATACATGGCATACTTTTATTCTTGAATAATAATTATTAACTGAATAAAATTGTATTAGTTTAAACCTGATGACATAACAGTTATTGGTAGTAAACCCAAACTTTTAGACTCTACTATACCTATATTAATCTGTTTTTCTCTCCACTCCACTGTCTCCCACACAGACCGATTTTGAGAAAGACGTGGACCTGGCATGTCAAACAGGTAAGTATATCTATGTATTTCAGCCCTTCTTTGTATTTCCTCCTCCTATTGCTACTCTTTCTATCCCTGCCTTGCTATTGCTTCCTATGTCCACTCCCTTCAGTTTCGTTGTCAGTTTTTTTACATTTCTCTGATTCTAGCACTTTGGAAATGGTAATTTTTTGGTGAATGAATGTTTACATAATTTATCATTGCCTTCTATTTGCAGAAAGAGGACATCCATGTAAGTCTCTAAAACAAACGTTTCTCCTTATTTCTTCTTGTTATCTTTTCTTTTTTTTTTACAGTAGATTTTTTTTTATTAGTTTGCATCAAAAAATGCAGCATGATATTAAATTTACTCTTTCATTGTCATATATATGCCATATATGGTGTCTGCCAAAAATACTGGAAAATGGAATTGTCATATTTGCCACAAGCAGTTTTTCCTACAGACCAAAAGACAAACATAAGGAAAAAGTAAAGACTGGACAAAAGCATCTTAACATTTGGGAATGGTATCACTTTTGTTTTCAGGCTCTGATTTATCTGTTTAGTGGGCATAAATATTGGAATGAAATTAAAATGAAGATAAACTAAATTAATATATCCTCTGCATTGATTCTGTACAGCACAGAATCACAGCACAGTGTTCGAGAATTTGTATTATATTAAAATGTCTTAAAATAAATGTATTTAATTAGTAATGACTGGGTCAGCAGAGCATAACTATCTCAACCATCAACTCCATAAAAAACAACAAACATTAAAATCTCCAGCAAACTCCAGAATGCAGAAATAATATAATGTGTCTGTGTCTTCAAACTGGAGAATTCTAAAGCAACACAGAAAGAAATAGAATGATGCCTGTTCTTTGAGATGGTTAGATGTATGGTGTAGCCTTTGTTGAATCCTTTTCCTTCAGGAGGATTGTGGATTTTTTATGTGCATGTGAATTACTATCTGTCCCGTGAAACTTCAACACTGTGCCTCACTTCTGTTTCATTCCTCCACACCTTCATGCTATGACTCAAAAACATTCCTCTGAAAAATCGGTGCCCTCTCTTGCTTGATCACCCTGTTCCTTTCCAATGCGCTCATTCCCATGCACTGGAACTGAGCTCATTCTCTCTCTCATTTGTCTCTCCTGTCATCCTCCCTTCAACATTTACTCTTTCCTTACATCTGCCTTACCTGCCTCTACTAATCCCAAATATCCACACACTCCTGCTAATTTTTTGGCCTCTATTATGTCTTTGTTACGTTTGTACCTCTGGAAATGTCCATGGTACACTGTCTGTCTGTCTGTCTGTCACTGTTTGTCTTTTCTCCTGTTTTTCTCTTTCATCTCTCTGCTATGAGTTTTCACTTTTGCTGTTCATTTTGTTCTTCGGCTCTTCGGTCTCTTGCTGTCTATCTTGTCTTGTGCACTCGACCTCTGCTTCTGTCTCTTCCTCTCTTCCTGTCTTTGTGTGCACTCTCTCCTTCTTTCTCTCTCTCTTTCCTCCTCCTCTCCCTCCCTCAGTCATCTTCAAGGAGGTGAATACATGCAACCCAGCCAGCATCACAGGCACGCTGTCACGCATTTCCCTGGACGACGAGGATGACCCCAAGTTATCTACCCATCAAGAGGGCATCAACTTCAGCAGTTTGCCCGGTAACATCCCCCCACCCAACCTCCTAGCACAGGTGCCAACTCTGGGCACCTTGAACGAGCTCAACGAGACTCCCCTGAAAAAGGAGGTCAACGTGGAGCAGCAGGGCCAACGGCAACGCTCGGCACCAGTCTACCTGTGCACTGAGAGTGGATTGGGCTGGGCACGGCCGCCTGCTGCTGCCATGGACCCAGCAGGCAGTGGAGGGGGTAGCGAAGGGGACTACATGGTACTACCACGGCGGACGGTCAGCCTCAAGCCTAATCCAATACAGGAAGAGGAAAAAACGCTCAATATCAGCGTGGAAGACCCACCTTTTCCTCCACCTCCTTCACCTTTGACGCTTCACCCGGCCGAGAGCGAGCCATACCCAGCAGACTTTGCCACCGTGGACCATGTTGGCGTAGGTCTGAACCGATCCTATGGCACTCTCAAGCAGGTGCCCGGACTCGCCAATGCCCACACGTTGCAGGTGAAGCAGAGCCGGCCATCCATCAGGCAGATCTTCACTTCCGGCAAGGCAGAACGCACCAGGACCCTGCCCCGCAACTTGGGCAGCGCCAATGCCAATCTCTCAGCCGGCTCCTTGGAAGTAAGTAAAGCTCAGCCCTTTCCCTGGCACCTTGCCGTAAATCCATCCCTTTAAAACTGGGACAAGGCCATCTGTAATTACAGGGATGAAATGAGCAGCACTATTGTACAGTATTATCTCCCTGCAAAGGTCTGAGTCCACCACCGAGATCTTTTTTATTTGATAATTTATCAAAAACTAATATGAAATATAACACCGGTGATACATAAAATTCCAGAATACATTGTTTAAAAATGAGACAAATAATTTGTTTTAACTGTTTAAGAAATCATTTTATGAAATTTAATTGTATTTACATTTACAGTTATTTAATTGGCAGAAATCTTCAGAATCCATGCCAATCATATAACTCTTCCTGCCCGGGAAGATAAGGAACTTTGATTTTGGGAACATAGAGATTAACTCTGCAGGAGAGACAGAGATTAACATTTTCTTGCAGGTGACAATGATGCAAGTGTCCCAAGACACAATTTCCACTACTGAACCAGAAACAAGTTCAGAATAGTTGTATGAAGAAAAAAAAGAGCCACAACTTTGTTTACCCAGTTTGTTTGAGTTATGAGAGAGGCATGTTACAAACACTAGTCATAAAGCATTCAAACTATTATTGTACAAGTCGAAGAAGACTAACTTGCAATAGAGTGCCAAGTAATATGCGAGCAACAAGGATCATCAATCAGCTCAACAGGTAAGAGCAGAGTAAAAGAGAACATATGTAGAAAGACATAGAAACAGACACACAGTCAAAGTGCTGAGAGATTTTCTGTGTCAACACTTACAGAGCCAAGTCTTAAGGCTTTGAGGGATTATGCAATGCAAATCAAGCTGGGCAATTCATTCCACCAGTTTGTTGCCACAGTTATGGCTTTAGACCTTGGTTTAAGGGAATGTCCTGTTCACACACCATAAGCACCATTATTGTTGTGACACCCTATATTTTAATCATATACTAACACTTGTAACCCAGTGCTGATTGTTGTTGTCTGTAAACCACTAACACCTGGCAGCACACCAAGCATGAAGATCTTGTGTTGTTTAGTGCTGGTCTGACATTTGCATTAGTGGTGGTGTCTGAAAATATAATAAATAATAACACCTGTTATTTACTTAATTAGTACAATCATCTGGGTATTACGTGTTTCAGTAAATAAGAAAGTTTTACTTTCACTCAGATTACTGAAGAAGTTCTTTTAGTTTTTTCGAAATGACTAAATAAAAACAATTCTTGATAGTGGACTCCAGTTGTTGGATTCTGTAAACAGGGATGAAGAGAATGGGATGGCACAGCAATGCTGCCAGGAAGGTGACAGATAGAAGGGGCGCCAGGACAACAGGAATGTGTGAGAGATTATTTGAAATGACAAGACAAGAATAATGAGGCAGAAATAGCAAGAGTTCCATATGTAACCAAACTAAAACACATTGAATAGTTTTAGACAAGACTGAATAAAAATACTGGTACATACAAATCCTCAAACACAAACACTCTGCAGCTTCATACATATTAATTATCTGAAGGTTCTCATGGTAGCTTGTGATCATCAGCAGTTCTAAATAAGTTGTGTTATGAAAACATGGTCAAATGAATTTGGTATCTAGAATCATCCCATCATTATCTATTTCCTTAATCCAGATGATAGATATTCATATTCAGTGTCTGAATCCCCATACATACTTCTCACCTGGCTACTGTCATAACTTCCAAAATGGCCCTACTTTATTTAAGGTATACATTTTTTCCAAAAACCCTGTCAAAATGCCGTCAGTCCGATCAGGAGTTTCCTGACTCGTGTATTTGTTCATGCATATACTGTATGTGTCTGTGGGTCTATAATTAACTATGGTCCCAGATGGAGGAGAAAGATGGAAAGCCAAAGGAAGTGCCTGGGTCAAAACAGTTCTTAAACTCATTAAGTTAATTAAGGAATGTCAGATTCTCTCTCTTGCACGCGCACGCTCACAAAAATTTAGTTGTTAAAAGCTGTGCATTTAATTAAAAAGCATCCCACGCAAGATTAATACAGGAAGCAGACACCTAGAAATGTGCAGCACACCAAGCATGAAGATCTTGTGTGGTTTAGTGCTGGTCTGACATTTGCATTAGTGGTAGTGTCTGAAAATATAATAAATAATAAAGACAATTTGACAAATACACTCACTGAGCACTTTATTAGGTGCTAATATACAAATACTGGGTAGGGCCTCCTTTTGTGGCACATCCACCTCAAGGTTCGACGCGTCGTGCATTCTGAGATGCTTTTCTGCTCAAACCAGTCTGTCCATTCTCCGTTGACCTCTCTCATCAACAAGGCGTTTCCGTCAGCAGAACTGCCGCTCACTGGATGTTTTTTCTTTATTGTACCATTCTGAGTAAACTCTAGAGACTGTTGTGCGTGAAA
>JAOUQW010000011.1:10675140-10688645 GCA_028565825.1 Olivaichthys viedmensis
TCTCTCTGTCTCTCTCTCTCTCTCTCTCTCTCTCTCTCTCTCTCTCTCTCTCTCTGTCTCTCTCTCTCTCTCTCTCTAAAGGTGCAGCTCAGCTATATATATATATATATATATATATATATATAGCATCTTTGGTTTATGTGAATGCCAAGCGGAGCTGAGCGCCAGTACATTTTCCTGATATCAATGTTGATAACTCCTTATAATAACATAAATTAAACTGTACTGTTATCACATTGTTAGCACACATAGTAGGGCTCCCCCACCTCTTAAATCTCAATTTAACCCCTGTTAATGCCCCCACCATATTGGAAAGGGTCAGATTCAATTGCAAGCCAATGCAAGTCTATGGAGGGATGTGGGTCTAGCCTGACAAAATCAGCTGTAACTCACTCTATGTTTAACAATCTATCTTCACAAAATTTGCATTTTTACAGACTTCATAACTTTATTCATATAGCAGGTGATGTAAATGTTAATATATATTCACTGTCTATATTTTGATTCAACCTTATTCCTGGAAACTGCCAGCAAAGCGGTGATATGATTTGTAATAGTTTAACTGTTAGTTTGGACAAAAAAATTAACAAATAAACCAAGATAAAACCTGCCAGTGATGAGTGCTATTGACACATTTTAAATAAACAACACCAATCATTACAATAACCATAGTAATAGCCAAAAATAATAAATCAGAGTAGATATCCCATGACAGTTAATTTTATATTTTAAATCGCATTAGCACAGCAATTAGCAATAACAAGATTGCAAATCAGAATCACATTAAAAAAAAAATTATTATCATAAATTGATCAAGCAACATAAATATATGCTAAAATGACAACCATGGCCTGAAGCTAACCTTAGCTGCAAGGTTTGGTAGGTTACATCATGATAAACATACCAAACAAACTCAATGGTAATAGTACTGCAAACTGCAAACTAATTTTAGAACAGAGAGAGAGCCATTTTCAGACATTTGTGAGTGTATATGTACTTGACAATCAAAAGTGTCTCAGGTAACAAATTTACTGATACTGGGTTGGCAGTGGCGACTCTATTCTGGTTTGGGTGCATTTGCCCTATAGATCCAGTCTTATCATTGCTATTCTCTGTGAGTCTTTTTTGACCAAATCCGGAATACAGTTGCCATTGCAGACTTTTTTGAGAGCTAAAGTTGCAAAATGAATTTTTTCTTTCTCCATTGCTATATTTTTGTTATGTTACACAAAGCAAAAAAATTAAATGGAAATTTAACTCAAAAACTTGAGAGAACATTTAACTTTTTTTTTTTATAGCTGTTGAAACAGTTCTTAGTAGTAGACTCAGGCTATTGGACCGTACTCTACATAATGAGAAGGAAAGAGCTAAGGGCAGTCCATTTAACAAAATTCCTAGAAAACTATGAAACACAAACTCCTTAAAATATCATTAAATTCAGTGGTTTTTCCCCTTAAAAATCATAAATCCATGCACAAATATCCTTAATTTTTCCTTAACAATTCAGTGCTATTTTTAAGGATATTTTAAGGTGCAAAATTAAGGGGTTCTGTTTCATAGTGGCTAAACCAGGTTCCAAAGAAATGCAAGGGGGGTTAGATGGACTATTTGCATGTCCTGCAGTTCGCTACAGCCCTTTTCCCCTAACCATCCAATGCTTCTGATCATCCTTCCTTTCAGCAGTAGCGCACACTAAACATGATGTCCAAACTGGTTCATGTGTGCTGCAGGAAATCCGCACAAGGTCTCTGCTTTTGTAATGTACACAGTGCGGCACAGGTTAAGTTGTTTTCTTTTACTAACTGAGAGAGAGAGAGAGAGAGAGAGAGAGGAAGCCAGAGACAGCGATGAAGGGAAAGCTCGCAAGCCTTCCAAGACTCCTGACTCCTCCGTCAAGGTAAAAAAAAAAAAGGGGACCATGCCAGTGACTGTGATTCCCCACCTTCTCTTTCTCTTCCCTCCTTTTTCAGAGGGAAAAGCGACAGAGCATTTCGCCTGCCAGAGGTGAAAAGAACTCGTCGAGTGTAAGTAGAAAAGAACTGACAGGGGGGGGGGTTAGGGGGAGAAGAGAAAGCGTGTGGTTGGGAATCATTGTGAGGCACAGGGAGAGAGAGCGAGCGAGAGAGTGGAGGCAAAGGTGGCTCTCATAAGCAGCATAATCTCGTTAGTATTCTCTCAGGAACGAAGTTGGGCTCCACTCCCACATTAGCGTCTCTTCAGCATTACAAAATATTTCTTCTCCAACATTTAACATGCAAATTGGCTCACGGATTATGCTTTTTGGATTAATTTTTCCAACTTTCACTCTGTTGCGTTGGAGGAATGACAATAAAGCTGCTGTCACCCCCTGGTGGTTAGAAATTGGTGTACATGAACACGTGCAGATGTTTCGGTCAAACGGTGATGAGTGTCATGGATTCTGGGGAGAACGTGCTTTATTTGGTAAAATAGAAGAAAAAAAACAGCTCAGCAACATACTCTTTTTTTATTTTGTTCCATAGGATTCCATGTGTGTGTGTGTGTGTGTGTGTGTGTGTGTGTGAAGAAGTTCATGTTTTAATGCTTGTAATTCCATTCACTCGCAGTCCTCTCACAAACTAGATAAAACTCTACACTTCATTGCACCGGCACATGTGTACCACACATATAGTCAGCATGGATATGACCCACAGTAACTGATCCTCTCCGATGTACTCAATAGGCAGCATTTTTATAGCAGCTGGGAAATGGAACAAGGAAGTAAATTGGGCCAGGAGTTAAACCCTGTGGTACACCTATTATGGTATTCATTCATTTATTCATTTATTTATTCATGTATGTATGAATTCTGGCCTAAAATACACCTAATCCTAATCAGTTTTCCTTGGAAATTGAATGTTAGGGGTTTTTTGGGGGGGTGTATGGTGGCAGTGAGGTTTAAAAAAAAATCAAAAAATATATCTAGTAATATACAGTATATCTATCTATAACTGCAGTGTACTTTAGTAATAAGTGTAGAGCTTGGAAAAAAGTGATGAAGGACTGCTATACAAAAGGTCCTGTTCCTCAAAAATCCAGATTTTTTTCTGGCCTTTATATTTTGATCAATTCATATAAATATATAGCTCACAGAAATACATTAATAGCAGATTTAAAAATGGGTACTTTTATCATAGGTGTCTAATTAGATCATGTTCATCTGTTCCCTTAAGGCAACACTGTGGCAGCAACTGTCTTTTTTTTATTTTATTTTTTATATCTATCTTGTTTAAGTATCTGTATCATTGTATGTATCTGTACCTATGGTAGTGAGTCATACACCTCCGTTCTATTAAACTGTATGGAATAGCTTTACACTCCATTATATTAAGAATATACAAGGTTTGGACACCTAATGTAATGAAAAAAAATCTATTAAATAAATACAAGCTTCTTATAGACTTATTGAATCAGCAAGGTAATGTTGCATATTCAGTAGTAATGATCTTCAGGAAACTGGTTTTGATGCCTAGGTAGACAGATGCATTATATAGTATATTATGTATATATATAATGTTGTATATTATAAATGTGATTGATTTAGTGTAATTATCTTCTATTATAGTAGGATCCAAATGTCTGAGTCCAAATAACTCAATCAGTTATGGAAAACCTTTGACTTTCTCAAATTATATTTCTCAAACAGGATTATGTCTTTCCTCACTAATTTAACAAAAAAAAAGCTTTTTTCTTATTTATTGAAATGCATAACTCATAAAGAGCCATACTAATCAATATCAATATCAAAGAGTCAATATCAGGTGTTAGTCACTAGGAGACAACAGTTAACACTGTGTTAGGAGCCTACATGTGTTATCGTATATGGTGTCACAAAAATTACAAAAAATGAAGCAAATGGGGTGTAAACAGGATATTCGGATGCATTTCAATTAAACCATGATTTGTAAATACAGTAGTTCTAATAATTCTTGCATAATTGTAACAACTGAGTAAGTTTCTGATTAATAATGAATTAGAAATAGTTCTGGGTAGTGGACTCAGACTTTTAGACCCACTGGTGGATTGAGTGTTGCCCAGCTACAGCTGTTGTGAAGTTAGAGACTCTTCTAATGAATTTTTGTTTTGTGTGTATGCGTGCATGTTCCCACACAGGATAAGTCTACAGCGGATGAGCAGCATACCTGGGACAGCTTTAAGACAATGACTTTTGAGCCATTGTCCGGCTCCGGTGGACAGAAAATGGATCGGGTGGAGCTGCACAGTAAAGCCTGGGACGCTTCCTCCGCAAACACTCCTGACACATCCGAGGGAGACTTCCAGACTGAAGTGTGAGGAAACACACATGAAAAGGACACAGACGCATAAAAGGAATGAGATTTACCAAAAGGAGAATCTATAAAAGGATAATACATTTGTTTACGAGAACAGACCAGAAAAAAAGACCTCTATATTTTCACATGGACGCTTTCAATGAAAGAAAACGGGGCTCGGAGAGTATACTGGAAGAATTTTTAACAAACTGTTTCTGAAATGTCTTGATTTTACTCCGGAAAGAATTCGCTTTCACACGTTTGATGATTTGGAAATTTCGAGAAAAAAATTAATATTTCTGCACCATCCTTTTTATAGAGAGAAAAAAAAAGATCCTCAGACTCATGTTTCGCACACGTGATCGGCACCATAGGGTTTTGTTCCTCCTTTGTGTCCTGTCTTTCCTAATGGATGACTCAAGCTCTCTGTTTTTGGTTTTGCTTTTTTACAGGCTGAGGGGAAGGGGAGGTTTAACGTGATTCATCAATAGGATGTACCAGCCTCTGCTGTTTTTTGCCCCAGAATCAAGCCTCTTTTGAATGTTGGATTTCCTTTTTTTTGCATTCCAATTTTGTTTAATACATTTGCTTAACCAATGGAAGATAAAAAATTATCAAGTTTTTGTGGAAGTACAGTTTTATTCTTACTGCGGTGTGGATGTTTTTCCTATGTTTAAATTTTTGTTTTTTTAATTGATAGCAATCACATATTGGGTGTTATTCTAAGTCAAATGCATAACAAAGATTCATAATCATGGAGAAAAGATATATAGTTTTCATTTACCTTCCCTTCTGTTCATCCTAGCTGAAAACACTCATGAAGATCCCATTTCTGCTAGATAAAATGCAGCCATACTGCAGTGTATCTCTCTACTCTGTAGCATCATTCACCCACTGCTTGAAGTGCTTATTGATTCTGCGCTGATTCAGTGGCTGCTATCCCCTTAAAATGGAGGAAAATAAAGTCTGTTGCCAGTGACCCTAAACTATCTGTTAGCGCAAAGCCCATTTGTAATAGAGGTTCGATAAAGGAATTTGTAAAAGGCTAAGCTATGCCATAACAGCAGAGCCTACATCAGCAGGGCTGAAAGAGATTTATTACTCTTCACGAATAGCTCTTTTCTGTGGTGAAGTCATGCTGAAGTCATATAAAAGGCTAGAAGGTCAGACCTCAACCCAAAAAATCATTTTGAATACAGTGACACTCAGTGATATTTGGTGATTGATTGATAGGACTCACATATATAGTGTTATTCAGAGACAAGTGCATCATATGCACATATAAAAAGCTTATGTCAGTTTGTCAGAGAGAGAAGTCTCTTTATTTTGGATTAGCAAGCAACACATTTCCTTTGCACAGACTATTTTTTCTTTCAGTTTGAGTGTTCTAAAAAATTCTAAAATTGGCTCCACAACATTGAGATAAAATACATCTGCTTCCATATTTCTATTACTCTGCATGGTCTCTTACTCAGAATTCACATCAGCCAACTGATGGCAAGGACACACAGTCCTTGATGTGAAGCGCCATTCAAAGTCCGGCATGAATCCAAATTTAGAAACCCATGACTGTACTTTTTTTTGCTACTTGCGCTCCTCTCTTGAAAATCAAATCTTACAGCTAATTTAGAATATAACATATGTGTTCCTCCCATTATTGCACTTTTAGCCCTGTGGTCTTCAAAAACTATTTTTGAATCGATGTTGCATCAGCTACTACAGCAGCTATTAATTTGCTTCCTCAATGAAAACTTAGGCTACTCAGTTTGTGGCTATCATGAGCCAATACGTTTTCTGTACTTTTTACAAGCAGCAAAGCCACAGACTAGGCTATGGTCACTATCTCAAATTCTAAAAGTCCAATTACACATTGGATTTAACCTTGATAATGTATACAGCACTTGCTAATATATATATATATTTTTGCTTTAAGTCATCCATTTTGATTTGCTCAGGCTATTATTCATTTAACAATTTACTGTTTGGTGATTGTTTTGTTTTGTTTATTTTTATTTTGCTATTTTTTATTTTACCTCCACAAACCCCTCCATTGGAGTTCCTACAAGTTTTGCATGAGATCAAGTTGTGCTACTCCAACTTGTATTTCCCCAAAATCTCACTAACATTAGCATCAACAATGTTTGTTTCCTGCAAGTTTGATTCTAAACCTGCCAACTTTTTCTGTTTATGCTAAGACCGCAGCACTGAAATCAGGCTTAATGCCGAATAGACCATAGAGGTCATTTTTGTTTCCTCCTTCCCACTGCAACTCATACCAATTAGGCCAGTTGTGTAGGCTGATGTAACTGCACATGGAGGCTCAGGGAGAGAGGGAGATAATTACCTTTGGGGCTGACAATTTGTCCTGACATTTTCCTGCTCGGTGCAACAACCATCTGCTCAAAGAGCCCTGAAGTCAGCACATCATATAGACACAGACAACAATACAAGATCGTGCCATTTTAACCTTAGGAAGTCATCTGCAGTAATGGAGAACATGTCGCAGGAAATAACCCTTTTACCGCCACTGTGATTAAAACTGCTTTCCTCTACAATTTTCCAAGAGATGTGATATCACACACCCTCAGTCATGTTGACCTATAGGTTGTTAATATTTAGGACAACGTTGTTCAAGTACTTTCAGTCTTCGTCAAGTAAAAGCACTTAGCTAGCATTAGCATTGCTTTGAATTATGAGAGCACTAGGCCAAACAGGCAAGTACGCTTTACTCATGCGTGCATTCCTGTTTCTTTTTGAACTCATGACCTACATGCTCCTTGTGTTTCATAAACAGTGCCTATCTTTTTGTCTTTCTTTGTTTCCACTGGTCTTTATTTCTAAAGCCGTATGTACCATAGAGTGTGAGGTTTTTGAGATTTGATTCAAAGATCAAATATCAAAGTACCAAACATTAAATTATAAATCTCTATCAGTGTTATTTTGCAGATGTATCCTCATTACTGATTCTAACCCACAAAACTGTATTCTCAATGACCTTTTATCCAGATTTTCCCTACCTTAAATGCATTTCGAATATATATAAATACTTGTATTGATCTTGAAAAAAAACTTGACAATTGCCTTACAGTCAATTTTATTTTATGAAAGATGTATTTGAATATGTGTGCATATGCGTGTTGTGACATGTATGATTGACATGAGTATGCAAGCAAAAGCTAACACAAAATGGCCCAATATGACATTATATATATGTGACATTTTTCCATATTCCATCCTGTTTGAACCCGAGGCTTCTCCCACAATCAGCGGTCCTGTTCCCCTAAGCTACAGATGTTGGCTGTCATAGAAAGTCCCTTTTGCCCCATTTCTGTTTTTTTTATACACACAAGATTGTACAAAGTAGTCCTTTACTGTTTTCATAGAGTGTCTTTTTATATGAAAATAAATTTTCAATCTGATGTATCAGTGTCTACTGATATTTTCTCATAATCATAAGTAACATATCAATGTGTTGATTTTGTGAACAAGACAGTAGAGCGGCAAAGTGTCAAATTTTCAAAGCAGTGTAATTTCAAAGCACCTAATTTAATTCTGTTTTATGGCAAGTTCGTATAAAAATCTGTGAATGCCTCTGATTTGGCAAACTGTCCAAGCAGCGCTCAAGTCTGTAGTTAATTCTCAGGTCAGAATACTGATGTGCACAATTTTGGTATTAACTTGATACTATGTTCACAAAATGGCCACTATCCATCATTGAGAGACCAAATCAGAATAATTGTGATCATAATGTAATACGATAAAAAATATTTATACGTGATTTATGGAAGAAGAAAATAACTGAAATAGTTGGAAAAAGGAAGTGACGTGCCTTTAATGCAGAAATCAATCATATTACCTACTGTATTTAAATTAAATGTGGTCACAAAAGAACAGCAACTTGAATGACTGAATTTTACTTGCACATTTAAAGACATGAGTTTGTTGAACTCAATAACAAATAATATTCTGCATTTTTCACACTGGTCTGTACTGTTGTGTGTGTGGGTGTGTGTAGGAGGGGTGGGGTCGGGGGGCCATCCACTGGAAATAGGTTACTAAAGGGCTAACATTGAAAGTACATTCAGCTAATGCAAGTGCCATGTTCTTGAGATTTGTTAGATCCCTTTAGTTGAGTAGGTAGAGTATAAAACTCAAACTCCATAGTGTGGCAACAGCATTGATGAATCAATGGAATAGGGTGATAAAGGAATAAACTGTGTTGATTTAATCCAACTCAGCTGTACAGTTTTAAACCTTTTAGTAGCTCTCACCTCATGAAAAAAGGTGTTTATATGGTTTTAGGATTTGAAACTATGAATTCTAATGGACAAATAATGACTTGTATTAGAAAAATCAATTGGCACTGACATCTGAGAAATCATTAAGAAGACAACATTTATCCTTTCTACAAATATTATAACCTAAAGTTGCAGTATTCTGGCGTATTTGAAGACAATTTTGAACAGGTGCTGACTGCATGCAATTGGTATTCCATGAAGTGAGCTTGAAGCTGATCAGACTTCTGCAAACATTTTAAATGCTCTAAGTGCTTTAATGCAAAGATATTGAGCATGGACTCCTTAGATGCCTGTGAGTAGGTCTGCAGGTAATTAGATGTTCCACCTGCACATATTCATATATCCCACTACTCGTTGCTTATTCCTTTTTCACCCTCTGGCTTTTTCACATCTGACTGAACAGATATTAAGTCCACTGAGCTCTCCTGTTACTAGGGGTTTGACCTTAAAGAAGCTAATGAGAAGAAATTAACTTATTGATACTCTTAGCCTGTCTTGCTTCTTTTCCCAGACCACAGTGAATCAATGTTTAAGGTCAGACAAGCAGTTTCTGTCAGTATTTTTGTTCTCTTGTTCCATCATGCCTTCCTTGACACTATTCAGCTGGATCTGTTTCATCAAAACTAGTTCTTCTAAAGTATAGATCAGTCCAGTAGGACTTGCTCATACAAAAGGGGAATAAATTAAATGTGTTACAATATATTCTATTAAGAAATACATTAACATATTACAATATATTCCATTTCTGTATTGGAACAAAGCAAAGTGCATGTGCAAATGAAATCGTTCTTGCTCTATACTCTCTCGTGCCCTTATTCTTCGCTGCGTTATGGAAAACAACAGCTCTCCTCAGCTCGGGCTTTTGAAGCCAGAAGAAAGTGAGGCCTCTCCTAACATGCAGGAAACACATGATTCGTGCGAGTGCGTTTGCATTTCATCGTGCTGTTAACTAGATGAGGCTTCTCTGCCTGGAGGATGGCCACGGATAAAAGCATACACAACTGAAAACTCATGCCTTAGGGGAGCCGTGCAAATTTTATCCAGCTCAAAGAGCAACCCTTCCAACCCCAAGGCAAGACAAAAATAGATCCATAACAATATGCTCAAAGGCCCCGGTATGGGAAATGACTCTTGGTATTTCAAGGAGGAAAATGTATATGCACATTAAGGACCTATTATGCCTTTTGGCCTTTGGTTAATCCACAAATTATCCAATATGTTATATATGTTAATTGCATATAATGCTGATTCAGAAGGACATGTACTTTGTGATCACTAAATGTCTTATTAATATCCATTTAACATGATTTCAGTCAGGGCAAGTTCCATTTGTATGGATTACCGTAGCGCACCGCCTTAATCTTTGTATTTTTAGTGGCAGAAATGTTTTCATTTGAAAGTGTACATTAAATATACTGTCTAGAAACTCTGTTCAACCAGCAAACGACATTAAGCCCACAAAACAAATCATGTCACCTTCAATATTTTGCAAAAGACGCAGCCAAAAATCCATTTTGCTGCTCTGCATTCAGACCAAAAAGGCAACGTAAAAGCCACTCTCTGCTAAAAGTGATTATTTCCGTATTTTTTTTATTTATGCAACGACATGAATTGTGGCCCTTTTGAGTGATCGAAATAGATCTCTGAGAATAGGCCAATGGAGAAAAAGGCTGATACTGAGTGCCAAAGTCATTTTTCCCTACGCTCTGCCTAGTTTTGCAGAAAGTGCTCCTGTCAAACTAAAGCGCAACTAATGGATTTGCTCACGAAAGCGCTGTGTGCTGCTGTATTGACAACTGCCCTCATCGCACATAGAGCATTCTTCAGGAAAGTTGAACACTCAAGGCGGTTATGGGAAACCCAAAGGAGTTTTTCATTACATTTTCTTTCCTCTAAAATGAGTTTCCGTCTACACTAGTGCACTTCAGTCCAAAAAAGAACGATATTGTTGAAGGAAAGGGCGTCAAAGATTATATCTGAAGGCAGCAGCTATGATCACAGGCTGCTATGAAAGAGAGGGAGAGTGAGAGGGTATGAAAGGAGAAAAAAAACATATGTCCTCTAGCTCCCCTTGCTTTCTTTTGATATGTGCAGTTTGCTCTAGCTCTAGCGGCAGCTCGTAAGGATTAATCGCATGTTTTAACATGTGCTGTAAACAAGGCTTATGATGCAGTCATAAGGTGCAAGCATGAATTATTCCCTTAACCATGGACCGGATCACTACCCACCTTTTATGTGAGTTACCACACTGCCAAGTCTCGAACAGTGGTCTGAATTCTGAAAAGGCCTAATATATTTTTATGTCTTTTTATGATCTGGGGGACGTCGAGCACCCTGTATCCTATACTCTATTTCTTTTGCTTCCAGGCTTTATTTCACTTCCTTTTTACATGTCTGCATGTCCTTGTAACCTCTCCTCACGCCTATCTCTCTCCGAAGCCCCTCGAGCTCTTTTAAATGGAGAGCGAGAAGTGCACTGGCTGTTTGGAGCTGTTTTAGTGCAGAAGGGAAGGGCACATATAACAAATGGATGTGTAATGCACAGGGACTTCCCATCTAAAGCTATCTCTAAGCGCAGACGCTTGGCTGAAGCTAATGGTGTAGTTGGAAGCAACAGCGTGCCTGCGGTTGTGTGCAAATGCTGCCACACACATCAGCACATGCACACACACCTCATTCTTCATCCTTCATCCCTTTCCCTCTCATGCATGAACTCATAGTCTCTGAGATCACTCCATGCTCCAGTCAAATTTGCTCCATGCTCCAATTGTCAAGCCTAGAAAGATTTGCAACTTCTGAAATGATATGATTAGAGGGTTGATTTGAAGGCATCTCGTATTCAGATTGAACTAAGAAGCAGCAAGCGTCACACAGCAAGTCTTGTGGAGCAGAAGGAGCAAACACTTTGTTGCTCATAAGCAGCAAGCATTAAGCAGAAACCCTGGTTTAACATCTGAAAATGTGAATGCCTCCTTTCTTGCATAGCTTCCATAGCCAATGCAGATTCTGCAGCTCTTATACCAGCAGGTGTTACCTCAAATCAAATCTAATTTTAACAGAATCTGGGTGCTGAAATCCCAGAAAGGGATTAGACGCATCATGGGATTCCAAAGCATTCCATCCAAATTGAAGAGCATCTGGGTGTTATTAATAAGCATGAATTGAAAGAAATATTTTTTAAAGCTCTTTCAAAGCCTCTTTCTCTCGCTTTTGCTCTCTGTCTGCCACATCAGATTCTCTCTTTTTAAAATGGAGATGACACAACTCTAGCATGATTAAATCTCAGTGCCATAGTGACATTACACAGAGCAGATTTGAGCCGTGCTCTTGCTTTGGAGGTTTAGTTGGATAATGGCCCCAATTTCAGGTTCAAGTGGACAGACAGGAATGTACTTCAAATCAAGCACAGCTTTAGCCCAACGGGGGCTGATGAGGGCACAACAATAATGAGCAGGTAAAGAACACTTATTTCGTGGCCAATCGGAACACGTTAAATATTTATGGATAGTAGAGCACAGTCAAGGCATGACTATTACAGGCTACCCTGTAATTTAGTCACAACAACTTTTGTTTAAACATGTGTGTGGGGGTGGAGTATGTAAAGAAGCAGCATAAAAGGAAATGATTTGGGAAAATATGGTTTATATGATGATAATCCGAAAGGTTTGCTAGAATTTTGATATCAGATATCAGATATCAGAAGAACCATATCCAGGAGACAAGCTTTCATGTTTTAGACGAATTTTGGATCAATCATTTTTTATCAGCACATGGATGCTGCATCTTGGAGCACAATGAATACAGAGGAAACGGTTTAAAATGGATTTATTTCAAATTATGTACTATGTGCATGGATTTAATACTATCTACTACTGTTTGAATCCAGAATTCTACCAGAATTTTCCAGAATTTTTCAAATATATGTATCATTGCTATCTTACCAACCCAAAGGAACCACTTAAGACCCATAATTTTGTTTAAATACTCACACACAGAGCTAACGTAGGAGCTATTTATATCACAAATAATGTCCACATTAACAAACTGGGGCTCACTCCTTACTCTGATATCTTCAGTTTCACCGGAATCAGGCGGCATCTCACTCAATCAAAGAACTAAAAAGCAGCGATGCTCTAAAGCCAATAGTGATTTTATCCTGCCTGCAAGATGTCTGCTTTATGGGGTTAAGCCAGAATTCAGTTGAAAGTACCAATAGATGATGTTATTAAGATGTGGTTAGAGATCACAAAGTGCTCAACAGAGCTCACACACCATATTAATTTTCTTTGAACATCAAGAGCACTAAACAATGACATTGTGTTGATGATTATGCATTGTAAAAGCTTTTATGCATGTTTGCTTGTTCAGGTCAGGGTCAGGCTTAGGCTATAACTCCAGGATATTAGGTTATTTTATTAACATTAGTGTGTATGTGTGGCTGTTGCTCTCCCATCCACATAATACTACCTATGATAGAGTCCTTGTAGAGTAGGTGCCTGAAGCTATACTCAATGTCACTTCCGAAAATGAGTCCTGCATTTTCTCAGTCCTGTTACAGTGCGGCTTCAATTCTCTCATCCTGTAGCAGACTCCAACAACGCAGCATTGAACAACTTAAGAGCAAAGGACATGAAGGCACTGGACAAATGATGTTTTGGAAGAAAAGTAAAGTGATGGATAAGTAAACCAGCTGCATGTTTGTGAAGCTAGATATCTATAGCTACCAACAGGAAGTTAGATAGTGAGGAAGAGTATTAGCTAAATGCTTTACTACTTATTTTAGTTTGCGTAGCTCATCAATGTGTTGAGAAAGGCAATGACTCTCTTTCAAAGAATGAATAAGTGTCACGGGAGACAAGGACACAACAACCGGGATCCAAGTGCAGTTCTTTTATTTTAGAAGGGTTATCAAGAATCG
>JAOUQW010000011.1:10713487-10727706 GCA_028565825.1 Olivaichthys viedmensis
GTCTCCTATCATTTTTCCCATTCCTGTTGGTTATGGTTGGATGATGAAGAAATACCATACAGGCACGTACGTTGTTTCCACAGCTTAATCAGCTCTGCCTCTATGTCCATATAGGGCACTCTCTTTGCACCGTTCTGTTGATGTTATTATTGTGGCCACACAGACTCAGGATTTTCAGAAAATCAGATCAGGACTTGAAGAAATACAGTTGTTTTGAGAGACTGATCACGCTGCAACACAGCTGAACAAAACTTCCTACATGTCTTAAACTCATGCAAATGTACAACACATCAATCAGAGATTGTTTGGGCAGTTAATTGAGGCATCACAATACATTTAGAAAAAAAGAGGTTCTTAGCTTCTTAAAAGGGTTGAACCCTCTATGATGGGTAAACACTCAGTTGTAGGGTTCCACATAGAACCTTTAAGGTTTCCCTTAAGCAGAGCTATACTTCAGACAACCAAAGGACCCTTAAGGGTTCTACATTTAACCTTTTTTTTCTGAGTGTATGACCCTCACACTGCACGTCAAGCGATGCCCAATGCAGCTAAAACTCAGGCCGTTTCTGAAAATTGATCAGTGACAGCCAAGTCGGGTTTAAAAACAGGCTCAAATCGTAGTGTAGGCCCAGCATCAAAGAGTTTTGCAGCACCCATGACTGCTTAAGCCACTACTAAGCTATCAAAACGCTACCAAATACTTTTGCTCCTGTGACTGCAAACCCAGTGGATATGATGACTCTGACCTCTTTTTTTGGGGGGGGGGGGTTCTTCTTCAGTTAAGCCTCTATTTTATCCTTAATCCTGGAATATCTGAAGGTAGTCTTTACTTTCTCCCGATGTAAAGCACGAGTTGGCGTCTGCCCTGCTTAAGTAGTGAATTAAAGATGTTATGACTGTGGATGACTTATTCTCCATAATGAGTTTGGCAATCCTTTGGAGAATTCTTCCAAACAACTTTTACACAGGGGGCTAATACAATCTGGCTTTGTTACTCAGCTCCTGTGCCAAGACAACATGGAGCTTTCTGCTGCTGAGTCATAGCAAGGGTCTTCTCACAGTCGGTAACTTCTGTGATGGAAATGATGAAACGTTTTCTTGTCCTCAAACTTGTCATAAAATGTAGGTAAATCTGTGCAGTGCATTTTTTTTCTTCTCATCAGCACAAAAATAAACATTTTAATATGCCTAGATAATTTAAGATCACACAGGTATCTTAAAATATTCTGCCCTCAGTTTGAGAAGGGAACACAGAATAAACTGAAAGCTTTTCCAGAGGGAAAGGCAATAACAATAGGTCGTCATCAGTTATTTCTCATGGTATAGACTTTAAATCCAGATTACATCCTGCAGTGTCTGGATAAGGTCACCTTTTATCAGGCGTTCTGTTTTAAGGCTTATCAGAAGTGTTCCCAATACAGAGAAGGGTGCCACAAAAAGGGGAGAAGAGCAAGACAAAAAGAAGAGCACGTGGGGGACAGAACATTCATGCTGGGTTTACTTCTGTGTACACATATCGATTTGATTAGCCCCAAACTGTATGTTTAATTGACCATTAGACAGGGATGGATGATGCCGGTCAGAAGAGAAGATTGGCTTTTGTATTTCGCTTTGGTTGCGTTTCATTACACCCTTTTATCTATTGCTTAATTTGGTTTGCCTGTGTGTCTGATTTGTCTGTGTCTCTCTTTATTTGTGTGTGTGTGTGTGTGTGTGTGTATGTGTGTGAGTATGCACATGTGTTTAGGAGATGAGAGAACCTGTGTGTTCCTCCCCCTCTCTTTTTTTCTCTCTCCCTTTTTGTTTGTGTGTGTGTTTGAGAGGGATGAGAGAGCATGTCTTCCTTCTCTCTTTATCCCTGTGTGTGTGTGAGAAAAACCTGAAGAGAGATAAAGAGAGAACATCTCTCTGTCGCTGTCTGTCTGTCTGCCGGTCTGTCTTTCTGCAAGTGTATGTACTTTTGTTTGCATGGCCATGCAGTCATTAACTAGGAGCCTAATCTGACGACCTGGACAGCCAAAAGCAGTGCTGGCATATGACAATAATTCTCTAAAGTGTAGCTCTACATTGTAAAGATGATTGAGTGTTTACTCCACATTGAGGCAATTAGGCAGGAGCATTGGCAGGCAAATTCAGCCAAGTTTAAATTTCTTGCTGGACAGCAAAGTTGTTTACAGATGCCTCAATTTGAAGGGAGAGGAAACTCACCAACTGCTGGATGTTTTTTAGGGACATGGTGGGAGCCAAAAGAAGAATCTTACTTATAGTTAAAGCAAAGGAGAAGTCCAAAGAGCTCTCTGTTGCTGTATGTACCAATTACAGACACAACTTTTACAATGGAAAAAGTTATGTACTGTTTAAAAAAAAAAGAAATGCACTTCTAAAATTGAGAAAGTTAAAGTTATAGGACGTGTACTTTTACATAAAATTGCTTGGTTTAAGTTCTATGACCAGCAATATGTAGCTTGTGCAGTGAGACTTTGCCAAGCTATTTATGAGGTCCACACAAGAACAATGCCTAATTAGATTACATTTAAAAAGTCTTCGATGCAAAGGTGACCTCACTGCAAGAAATATATATATACTACATAGTTCTCTGCACTACAAAATGTCTTCAATGCCATAAGAAGCAACGGAGAGACCAATTGTGGCATATAATGGCAGGCATATCATGTGCCAACACTATAAATGCGCTCCACTGACCAATGATATGAAATCATTTCCATGATCTCATATCATCGAAGAACACTGCCCTCTTTTAGAAAGAATAGTTGACTTTAATCTCAAAGGTTTCAGCAGACCGGCAGGACAAATGAGCACTGAAAATCAGATCAACCCCGAGAGACATTTAACCCCACATTGTCACGGCTGTAGCGGTGGAGGCAGGACACAGGCGCAAGCCGTTTCAAAATTACAAACATTTATTTCAACAGACATACATACAGCAAACAACATGACAAGTAACATTCAAGGACAAACTGGACAGGAACAGGAGGGATTCTTAAACACTTACTAATTACACGGACAATGACACACAGGTGGGGTGAATCACATCACGGGACAGGGAATCACAGACATAAACAGAGAGTGTGCGACGCTTGTCGCCATGGTGACCACACAGCGTGAGGCGGCGTGACAATGACACACAGCGCACTTGTGGAAGAGATGACGTGACCTTCTACCTTCCACTGATCAGCAACTTTAGCAGCTTCTTCTGCAGGGATGTGAGAACATCCCAAAACTGCACATTCAAAGAGCCATTATTATTGTTTTCTATTGCTGTTGTCCTGTTTCAATTTCCTATTATCACTTTCATTGGTTTATTCACATTATTTTTGCGCTGAAACTTTTCCCGTCTGTATAGATTTACTAGAGATTATCATGGGCCAAATTCCACACGCCTACAAAACAGTCAATATTCCAATATCTCTCAAATACAATTGCAGCAAGCTTATCTCAAATGTCTACAATAAACAACCACATTGGATGCTGTTTGTTTATTTAAGAGGGCAATGATCCATTGATCCATTATGCCCAACTTTCAAAAAGTGGCAAATTCTTGAGTGGCCAAAGTGGTATGCACTTTACTTGCATTTCACGAGGATTGAAGTTTCAGTTCAATGATTGCTGCTTTTCTTTTTTCCATCAGCACATAAACTTGTCATAAACACGACTTTCCTCTGTGTTTTTTGGTTTGCTAATGCAACTGTCCTTAGAAATTGTGTGGCTTTGCAGAAGTTTTGTTTCATTTATTTCCTCTCTGTGAATTTTTTTTCCTGTTAAGAAGTATGTAAATGGATTTTATTCGGTTGATAAAATAGACGTGAGAAAAAGAGGCCTTTCTTAAAAGCACAATTGTGCAGGCGGCCAATACTCATTTGGTGAGTCAAAACTGATTTTCTGCATTGTCGTGATGAATATGTGAGGTACGACCCATTTTTCGGACCATTTAAGGCTTGTTTTTTTTGTTGGTACTGCAGAGGGGCAGCGAGTAAAGTAGACAATTTAGAGTTTAGCAGGGTAAATCAAAAGCAAAATATCTGACAACAGCAAATATGAGATTCTGTGCTCTTTCCGCTCTCCATCGCTATTTTCTTTGACCAGCTTTTATCTCTCTTTGTCTCTCTCTCCCTTGCATCAAAGGAACAGCCCACATCGATGTGGAGCTCTCAGTGTTCACTCTATTTCTCAATTTATCTCCCTAAGGCACAGAAAGGTAGGATGGAAACAGGCCAGCTCCAACACAACAGCCATTTTGCAGTCTCCTCCTAAGTGTATATGAATATGTTTGTGTGGCTGTGTTGCAATTGAAAAATAACTCTTTTTCTCTTTTTGAAAGTGAACTCAGGTGGGGCATGTGTTAGAAGTTGCGGCAAAAAAAAAGAGTTTGTAAGGCAAGCGGGCTGTTTTACATCTTGACTGGAAAACACATTTAGCCTGGAGGAGTGGGGCTTCATGTTCGGAACGCCATTGCGGCGCATGTTTGGAGAGCTCTGTGGAAAGTGGGGAAAGCAGAGTACGTTAGGAATTCCCAGAGTGCCTGTGAGGTTTTTGTCTGGCAGTCATATGATTTGTTTCCTTCAGACTTACATCCTGTTCTCTTTTTTTTCTGTGGTGCCTTGCAACACATACGTGTAGCACACATGGTAAGGAACAAGATGACTAAGACCAAAAAGTTTCATATGCACGCCCAAACCACCACAATCATTCACATACGTACAGTATATTTAAAGTCCAACATTTTTTGTGTACATTGATTTTGCAAGATGAACAATTCTTGCACTAGGATTAGGCACAACCTGTAATGAGGTAATTGCTCAGTTGTAGGCATGGTTGAGTCATGAGCTCTTGTAACTGATGCCGCTCCAAGCACTCTTCATCCAGATATTTTCTGCCATCTCAGCATATTCCACAACCTTCACTTTTATTACTACTCTTTCTCTTTGTGGGTGGATGGATGGGAAAATCCAGCTCAAAAGTCTGTCAGTTTGCCATATGTGTCCCATGCGTCTCTGCTCTGGCTGTGGACCATGCAGTTATGATGAGGAATAAGGACTAGCCCTCCATTCAGTGTCTCACTCCCCCCACCACATCTGCCTTCACTCCCGCTCTCTCTCCACACTGTCTTGTTCCCAGAATCCGAATGAATGCAAAGGAGGACACACTGCATCTTATGTGCTGGATTTGTTGCTGTTGGCTTAGTGTTGCTTTCCTAGAGGTGATTTTCTGTTGGGCACTAAGCCGTCATGCTAACCGCACTGTCTATTGGTACAATAACTCAGCTCAGCGAGCTGAAGCATTGTCTTTTCTACGTTACTATGCACTGACCTGTCCTAGTTACACAAACCTTCCCAGCCATGGCCATATTGATCACAGGGTTTATCCAGCAACCCTTATGAAATTTCTCAACTTTTATTGTATGGTGTGCCCTCCTATGGTTCTGTTCCTAGGTGACACACTCACATGTGTGTCTACATCGTATCATGTGCTTACTGTGCACTGTCTTGAAATGAAATCCTGTTGAGCCCTGGCATGACTGGTTTATTTCATGATCTTTGACTGTCATGTGTGATCCTATTTTGAAATCCACCATGGCTGTCTAGAGGGAGGCAACCAAGAATCCTCCCTTTTGCTTTCTTCCATCTCCTAATGTTTTCGCTGATCCCTGTGTCCCCCATCTCTCATCCTCTTAAGAGTGCAAAACTGCATGGAATGAAAATAAAGGGCCAATAAAAAGACTGCCAGACTGTATTCTCTCAACTGGGGAAAAAAAGAGAGCAAGAGAGAGAGAGTGGGACAAAGAGAGGGGGGGGGGAGCTACTTGCTTACTCCCCATAAAAAATGCAATATGTTGAAAATGTATCACAATATATTCCATTCATATTTTCGAATATATTGACAACATATATTTCCATATGGCTACTTCCCTAAAAACTGAGTGCCCTCATAGATTGTGTTTATCTGCTCATTAAAGTTTCCCTGTCAAAAGTGTGGAGAAACTTCTAAAAGAGTTTGAATATTCTCATATTCATAAATCTGTCTGTGGAAGATTTTTGGATGACTGAGGCTTTTTAACCATCTAATTAAATTTATCAGTCACAAGAAATATTGTAAATGATTAGGGATTCGATCTATTTAACTAAAGGGTGATTTTGAATGACAGAAAATTCATTTTGATGCTTTTTACTGGTGATCCCTACTGAAAACCTCCATGCTGTGAAATCCCACCCACTCGGCCCCTAATCTCTGTTAATGGCATGATGCCTGGAGATAATGTCAGGGCTTTGGCAGGATGATTACAGAAAAACTTCTTTATAATATTTGTGGAATATGGAAGCTTGTGCAACTTTTTGCCACCTTTCCTTCCTTAGGGCCATTAGCAGGCTAAAGGACTATGCCAACAATGGAAAGTTAATAATAATCTTTAGTGAATTCATAAATAATTCTGAAAGTGGGAAATGTGTCTTATCCATAAACTAAAATGGCAGGTTTGCAGACATTATATAATTATAAAATTATATAATTATCACAAGATTTTAAGACTGTTATATTATATTATTTAGTGATCTAACTACAGATTAAATATGTTTAGGTTCTGATTCTTGGTCCTGACTCTGTTTACAGGATACATCATCCTCATTTTTATTTCACTCACTATTTATTTATCTTTCCCACCTGAGTATCTATTGATTTGCAGATTTATTAAAAACACTCCATTTCTTCTCCTTATAAAGTATACTACCTCTGCTCCTTTTCTCTTATTTAGAATGTTATTGCAACATAACCCTGGTTTGACTATAGCTGATACTAAGGTACATGTAAATAACTGCTGATGAAATATAAGACAGATACTAGATATAAGAAATATATAATGGTGTATATATAAGACAGACCACGCTGCATAAACACTTATCTTGAGGAGTTTCTTAAAGCCCTGTCTATGTAAACACTGATATCCTGTCCTTTAGGATGGGCAAAAGGTCAATTGCGAAGGAAAGTAAACCAACAGTAATGAAAATCCCATATACATCTGGTAAGATAGTTGGAGAGAAGGCCTTCTGTCTCCACCTAAACACAAACGTTTAAGGTTTTCAAAGCTGTCCAACCATTCAAAATTATTTACAGATCTGCTTCTCTTTACCTGTGCCTGCGATGGGTATTGGCACATTATTAATGGGTCTAAAATTTGTTCCATAAGTGCGTGTAGAACAGTCAGAAATCGTTTCATTGACGTTAAACTATGGGTAATATTGGAACGCTAACAACTGGTAGTTAACAACTAACAACAATCTTTTCACTAATAATAATGCACTTGCATGACCTGAAGAGGTAAAACGACCTTTATGAGAACCAATAAGAAGTTTCCACCAAAGCACACCCCTCCAAATTCCTGACTAATCAAAGAACACCCATGCGTGCAAAAACCAACCAAACCAAATGAAAAGGATGTAATGGCACAGAAATCAAGCAATGGAACGGACTTTTAACGGATCTTAAAGCCGTTGTAAACGACGTTAGCAGTTAACAGCTGACTTCTGCAAGACTCACTAAAGGTGTCCATCCGTTTAATCCAAACCTCTCTCTAAACCCCTCTCAAAAAACATGCACACACAGTGCAACGGTAAGAAAATGAGGTAGCGAGGAGCAACAGCGCTTCAGTTCCACACAAGCAGTTACACAGCTGATTCCTGCTGATTAGCAATCTCTACACTGACTGATTTTATAGAATTAGCTGTGTGATTAGATCAAAAGTGTTGTCTTTGGTGTCGTTAACTAAATACAGTAGCTAGCTACTAAGGTAGCTAACATAGCTAGAGATAACAAGTAGGCCTAGCTAGAGTACAAAGCTAACACTACTACTTACCATTAGCTAACTATGTTGTGTACAATATAATGTTACATTGGGAGGATATTAAACTACACTGGAACCTACCAGCCAAAATAATTACCTGTCAAGCAGAAGCAGAGCAAGCTCAGCAGCAGCCACACTAAATCTCACTCTTGTCTTTTCTTTTGCTCAGCCATATTCCTTTCTGGACACTTTCTTTAACACTTTTTACTGGCTTCCTATGTGTGAGCCATTGTCGCAACGGTGGAACTGGAATATTTGTTTGAAAGTCAGCCTTCTTTGCTTTTATAAAATATAAATATAAATTACTCTGCCATAACCCTAGGCTTATCTCTTACTACCTCAGTCTAGAGCTTTGCTTCCTGTTCATTTATAGCCTACCCTTGTATGAACTGTCCATGCTTGTGCAAAATAAAATTGACCGGCAGTGAAGTCTGCCTTCCTGCAGAGAAGTTTCCTGATTGTTTAATACAGACGAACTGTGTTAATATTTTTGGTTTCTCATTAGAAACTTTTATTTTTCAAAGCACCTATTTTAGGAATAGCTATCAGGATGTAAAGACTGTTTAGCTAAAGTGTTCTTAAAAACATCACTTACTGTCTAAGCATTTTGCCTATCGTCTGGAGATTATGAGTTTTATTTATGACAATGCCATAACCATGGAGACTCGGCTAGTGGGTGAGAATTGGCTACAACCAACTCAGTGAACACCAACTGACCAGAGACGTCACTGGACATCCATTACTGGGCCAGTCTGGCCTGACTTAAAATGGTCAAATGACAATATTATTGCTCTATTTTTGGACAACTTATATGACCATAAGTCGTCACTTCTATGTCTTTAAAAGGACGTATTAAAAACTTGCACTCCGGCCTAAATCTCGACATCCCATTAACGTTGGCAAAGACGCCTTTTTACGATTTGAAGTCTTTGTGCTCACTGGGGGGAGATTGGGAACAATTGTGTAAAAAAGGTAAATATTTGTAAAAAAAAAAAAATTAAATAATTTAACTTTAAGACCAGATGAACAATGTTCTAACTCTCTATAGGTGCATTGACCACAAGTGATGTTCCACTCAATAATTATGAAAGTCTGTCCCTTTTGGCCTTCCATAAACCAGAGCTTCTTCCAGCAAAATGCAGGAGGTAGAGAGGGAAACTTTTTTGCAACAGTAAGGGGAGGGGAGAGGATAGAAGTTGGACTAGAAGTACTCAATAGGCTCTAACTTTCCCCGTCCCCCCCATTCAGAGGACTAGGGGAAAAGTGTTGAAGGTGGATTGCACCAGAAAACAGTTTCAAATTCCTGGACGCATCGAATCTTCTGTGGATTAATGTTGTCATTATTGAGTGGAATTATCGATTGCTTGTAGGTATGGGCGCACTTCTTTGTTCATCACTGCACTGCCGGGAATCTCCTCTCTTTCTTTTTTTTGGTGTACTGCCTCAGTGAAGAGGAAGGGTTGGGTTTACCCAGGGCTTGTAGCAGATTCAGCCTGCAAGGACTGTTTTGCATCATCATATTTCATGAAGTTTAACCAATGCATTCTGTTATCATGTACTCTGCTGGGGGAAAAGAAAAAGAAAAAACCATATTGCTCGTCAATTACTTAATGGTTATGGTCTCTTCCATAAACGTTAACTTCAATGAAATACAGTAGGGGAAGGAATTAAGTGTACTTGGCGGTTCTATGTGGAATGAAACGAGGCATTAAAGTCGCGTTACTTTGATACAGGTATGTGTTAAAACTTTTGAAAAGTTGCTCCCTCTAGTGGCGGGATGCGGTATTGCGCTAAAAAAGTAGTAGCGGCAAACCAAAAGACGCGCGAATCCGCGTCAAAATGGCGTCTTCGAGTTCCTCACCAGGTCTACCCGGTGTTCAGACGATTTGTCCTACCTTACCGAATTGTCCTACCGTAGCGCGCATATATAGGTGTTCGCCAAACAATCCCGCAATATTTTTTTTGGTGTGCTACTTTATTACCGTGACCTTACGCAGAAAAAAATGCCTCCAGCAGAAAACTGTAGCTCGCATGTTTTCATAGTCTAAATGGTCTTGTCAGAAAATGCTTATAGCATAAACCTGTAGTTAGACTATCGAAATATGCTAACTTATTATCAGAAAATGCCTCCAGCATTAAAATATATATATATATATAGGAAGAAACGTGAATTGAAACCCGAAACTCGCCGCAAAAGTGAAGTGCGCATGCGTGAAGGACGTCAGCACCCGGGCGCATCTGTCTATACATACGCATTTGAAGATGTAAGACAGGTATTGCAGATGCGCCGACAGACAGACAGCATTGCGAAATGCAACGCATACAAATGATTGCATTTTTTTGTTTAAGAGTTCACGTTTTCCAGAACCCTTCACGAGGTTAGCACCACAGCGCTCTATGTGGACCAAAGTGGGAATGATTTCTCAATGCTTTGACCCAAAATGCATTCAGTGAACACATTTTTTTTTTTTTTAATTCTTTTTTAATTCTTGAATTCATTTCTGTACCACCAGCAAAAACTGGGTATTTCTAAAGCCACATTCGCAAAGGTTGGCATATTTCAAAATTTGGTTCACTCAAGTGCAAAGCTCAAAACCAGGTGAATAGAATTTTGGATAATCCAGTGGATAGCTAATATCTAAAAAAAAGAAAAAAGAAAAAAAGAAGAAGAAATATTACAATCAAAACTCTAAAAAATGATAGCACAGAGGAAATGCACAACAGTGAATGATCTGGGCCAGAGGGATGCCACCCTCACTTTGTTGCTCGCACTTTTCGTTCGCAATTGCTTGTTCTTGTTGCATGCATCGCAGTACATTACATACATGAAAAATGTACTAATTAACTAATGAACTAATTACAACCAGGAGCACTAGTCAGGTTAATGCTTTGAGACACATGTTCTGACTAGTGTTCATTCTTCTGGACATTTTTTGTTCCTTAGGGTAACCTTTGGGCCCTTCACGACATTAAATCACGGCGTTTCGTTACACAAGATAGCGTGTCTACTGTAATGCCACCACTCATCAATGTTTCTTAGGCGATTGTGCTCCGATCGACAAAGTATTTGTATATGAGAAAAAAGGGTCTTTGATCGAATGAGTTTATTTTAAGGTCATGTTTGTTAGTGGTTGGGCATTTTGGGCGTGAAATGAACTGAAGCTGTGTGTTTGTGCTGAAATATGTATGAAGAGTTGTTAAGCTGGTGAAGTTGATACAGAAAAGAGCTTGTTAGCAATTGTAAAAAATAGTGAGCAGATGCCCAAATGACACATGGTAGGACATGATCAACAGAAGATCAATACTTTATGTCTTCCTCATGTGCGTTTTGTGTGTTTATGACGTGTGTTTTAGGCGCTGACATAGTGGAAAAGCTGGATCGGCCTACTGTACACATGGCTTGCTGGAATGCCCTCATGGCGCTTTTCCACCAGACAGTGCAGCTCAGTTCTGCAAATTTACTATAATCCCGCATGTTGTTGCTATTTCTACTGCCAAGCGAGCCGTTCTGTACCTAAGCACCCATACTGAATTTGGCTACCCTTTTTGCCCAGGTACCATGTGAGCCGAGCCGAGACTTATGGGTGGAGCTAAAAATAGTGCCGACCTTTGATTGGTTAAACGTAGTCGTGACAGAAGCGTTTTTCTACCGGAACAGCAATCGTCAGTAGTAGTGTAGTAACTATCCGCTAAAGTTTCTTTCTCTTTTTAAATGTCCTTTGTCCAGCGAATGTAGGAAGCAACATCGCAATTTTATCATACAATTTAATGTTTCAAATTTGTTTTATGTTTTCTTGTTGCTATTTAGCTTGATTTAGCTGCCATTAGAACAAACTTGCTGTGTCTCATGCTCAGTGGTTCACCCTGTAAGGAAGACACGCGGCACATTTTAACATAAAATCAGATATGCCTGGTTTCATTTGAAAATCTTTTCTCTTTTCATTTTGAGTAGTATTTTACCTCTTGTGCCTATCACTAGTCACCACCTGAAAACTCCAGTAACTGCAGATTCTCTAGTTTATTCCCAATTGTACCTGATTGATGAGGTGGTTAGGTTTTTGTTGTTGTCAATAAATAAATAAAATGACAAGAAGCGAAGGAGAGTGATATGTTCGGGGTTATTCTCTAGCTGGTTCTTTGAAAGATGACCTAGACGTTACTCGTGTCCTTCGCCTTCTGGCTGAACCATTTTTTCCAGCACGCTATATGCCTCAAGGTAAATGTGTTCTTGGGTGTTTTTTCTGATGTATGTCTTTCCTTCCATAGTATGGGAGTGAGTGAGGTAATGGGAAGAACATTCACTCACCCTGAGGAATCCTTCATCCTTTAGTTAAATAAGGTGGAGAGACAGTTGCTTTGTGCCTTAAAGAAAAGCTGTTCAGTTCCAGCTTTTGCTGCAGATGGAAAGTTGGCATCTGTTTCAGGCTGGCACAATTAAAACACCCTGATCCATTGTAAGCTCCATCTAAATGAATGAGGCAGAACGCAAGCAAATGCTGTGTCAACTTTAAAACTGTCTCTATACTCTACTATAGATAGGTATCCTTGCAAAGCGTAGTTGCTTTTAAAGACTCCATAGTTTTATATAGTTTCGATCAGGCTCTGTTAATCCTGTTAACGTTAACCCTTTTGTTCCGTTTGGATCAAAATGATGCTGTGGTTCAAGCTCTGTAATGAACATAAAAAAGTTAGATTTTTACAAATCTAATTTACACTACCGTTTAAACGTATGGAATTGTTGATCAAGAATTTGTTATCAAGGTTTTCTTCGTAATATAAAATCCATATTGTTGCAGATACATAAAGTAGTTCAGTAGCGCTTTACATTCAGGTTTCCTTAACTAACATTACTATAACATTAACATACCATACATTTCTGAATTAATAAACCATAAGTAATGTTAACAAAGTAACAAAGGAAGTTAACACGTATTAATTAATTATTTAAATGTTAACTAAATACACCTGCAGTAACTAATGTTTATTTCATCATGACTCAAAAAAAGTCCACATAAAATAGCATGAAATAAATTACAGTATCTTACTAAATATTGATAATCAACTGAACTCAGGTTATTGGGTATAAATATTGGAACCCGCCATTTAGCCTTACTTATGAATTTTGCCAATAAACCACCACAAACATATTAATTAAGGCATTAGCTCATAGTTGTCATTGTGGACCTTTTACTCATGGATGGAATAAACCTTGGTTAATACAGGTGTTCATTATATGACTTAGTAAGGAAACCTTAATGAAAGCGTTGCCATTCTAATATGAAGCTCGCCCTATGCAACTATATACTGTATGTTTTAAATAATTTGTTTTTAATCATATGTATGTGCATCCAGAATGACAAAGTGCTGTAGATTATTTCAAAAAGACTGAGAAAGCTGGAAAGTATTGATAGTGATGTTATAATAAAATTCATATACAGAATGCATATATTAGCATTAATGTATACAGATAATTATAATAGGTTGTGTTTTCCCCAAATACTTGAATTTCCATAAACGTTGTTTATATTGCTAATAACTGACATTAAGATGCATTTATTGTGTATGTATTGTGTTATCTATTTTAATATACATTTTACACTTTTATTGCTATAAAATTAATAAGATGATCTGGGCCAGTGGTGCATCCATTGCTAAGTAGTACTCAGAACATGAGGATTAAAGGCATTTTTTATTCTTATTGTCTCCAGTTTTGCCAGACATGTATTTCATTGGAATACATCAGTTTAAGTCATGTGTTCATCCAGAAGTGGAAGTGCTGTAGGGGCTCATCTGAGAGATGCAGAATTCATCACTGACTTTTGGGCTCTAACAGCAAGGAAAAAGAGAAATTTCTTCTTCCTTGTTGTGGACCTATTAAAAGTCCTTTATGTCTTTAATTGTACACAATTTTCATCATGACTTGCACATCTGGAGATTAATTCATTGTGGATTATGTGCAGGTGTGAAGGCAGATGTGCTCAGATAAATCTTGATTTGAACATGAATGGAGCAATAATCTCTGCGTAAAATAGAGGCTGCTCTTTTTTTTATGAGAATGGGGGTATAATGTGTGTGCATGTGGATAGTACCAGTAAAAAGTTTGGACACACCTAATCATAGTTGGGATTTCTTTTTACTATTTTAAGCACTTTAGAATGATGACAGATATTAAAAATATGAAATAAGTGATAAACATATCAAAACTAGCTTAATGAGGAGCCTCAACGGTGTTCCAACAAATGCTGAGCACTTGTTGGCTGCTTTCCCTAAGTACTAAATAAGAACGCTCCTTTATTGTCACGTATACAAGTACAGTACAGTGAAATTGATTCTTCACATATCCCAGCATGTTGGTAAGCTGGGGTCA
>JAOUQW010000011.1:10732743-10748860 GCA_028565825.1 Olivaichthys viedmensis
GATACAGCGCCCCTGGAGCAGGGAGGGTTAAGGGCCTTGCTCAAGGGCCCAACAGTGGCAGCTTGGTGGTGCTGAGGTTTGAACCCACGACCTTCTGATCAGTAGCCCAGTGCCCTAACCACTGAGCTACCACTGCCTCATGTCGATGGTTATGATATTGGCATTGTGATACATTAACATCATGATGCACTTTTCATCATCTGGAGTCAGAGCTTTTATAATTCCATTGTTACTCACTGTAACAACTAACTGATTATTTTGATTCTGATTTTTTGTACCAATCACTTCATTTTCATCTACTTTTCTAGTTAATACTTTTAATTTTTTAATGTTGGATAAAAAGCTCTCTTGACTTAGTTTTCCATGAAATTACTCTTTCTTGGTGCTTTGTTAGCAAAACCTCAGCAGAACTAAATACCGTACATATGATACATATCGGTTATCATAAAGATGTTTTCAAATATCACAATAAGATATTTTTGCCATATTGCCCACCCTTAGTTAGGGGCATTTACGTTTTTTATTTTAATATTTATTTTTTTCCGAAAAAGAAATACATAAAGCAGGAATCAGGAATTCACTATTAATATTTGTTTGAGAAACTAATTTCAATCATTTATGCATAAGTCTTTTTCATGAAAAATAAACTTTTGCATGGTACTGTATATTTGGGCCATTTTCTGTCTTGTTCCCTTCTGTTTGGATTTCACTAAAACAATTTCACTGTACGCTCTCATCAGAAAATATGAGTGTGGTTCGAAGCCTTTTTGCTGTTCTATGCATCCCTGCATTCATGAGAGACCTCATTAAAGACAACATGAGCATGAGTAACGTCTAAATTCTAAGACCTTCCTATTTTACCTCCCACTTTGCGTTGTTGAATTAATCTTGCTTTTAGTGCATAAGCTAGCATGCACATTTGGGAGAACTGCCCCGATTCCACAAATAAGCCTTCTTCAAATGATGCAGCCCTATGAAATCGGTCAGGAATATTTTGTACACTCTTAAAAATAAATTATCTGTAGCGATGCCATAGAAGAACGCTTTTTGGATGCCCAAACATGTATGGTGGAAAATGATTCTTTAGTTCTTTGTGGCAACAACAAAAAGGTATTTTCAGTGATAGGACTATTCACTGAAAGGTTCCTTAGGCTCCTTACTCTGTGGCTTCACTCTAAAAAAACCTTTACTGGCGCCTTTATTTTTGAGAGTGTACCAAGTGGATCAGATGTTCTAAAAACACCTTAAATTGTGGAAATCAGATGCCATCAAATAAATCTCAATAAAAACACAGGTTGTTCCTGCTGTTAAGGGCCAGTGAGCTATGAACATATATATGAAAAGTTCTGCTCCCTCACTCTCTTCGCATTCATGAACACGTCTTCTGGCCTCATGCTTCGCTAGCTCCACTAAATCTGTTTTGATAGTGAGTCGCATGCGAAATAGATCCTCCATTTGGGACTGGGCCTTATCTGGGTCAGTTCATGCAATGCATTTGTTTTTCTTACAGTCCACATCGGAACATCTATGACTAATATTTATTTATTTATTTATTTTCTCCATTGTTTTGGATTTATTATTCCACTTGTTTTCTCAGAAGCGACTTGGTAGACATCCAATTTATTTTGCACCAAAACCCATCAAAATTAGAGAGAGCTGGTTTGCATCTGTAAAAAGTGCTTTTGGTGTAGCATTCATCACTTGGCAGCGAGTCAAGAGCCCAATAGGTAATACTCAGACTGCGATATGAAAACAACATGGTGTGTGACAGCCCTTCATCGCTGAGAAACAAAATCCCCACACGCCACGCCTGGCAGCTCATTACATTTTACTACTTGTTTATTGATTGTTGGGCTTTGTCGTTCTCTTTGAAGTTGCTGAATCCGTGGCTTTTTGAAGTAGCCTACATGTGGAAGTGATCGATTTTAACTACGGGGCTGAAGTTGAATGGGGCTGAATGGTCGTGGATTGTGGCAGGTATCTGTTTGGAGCCTGTGATTGCTTGCGCAGTGCCTCCATGATTTTAGATCTTGACCGTGCCGGGCAGAGAGCCAAGAGTGTGAGAGACACTCCTCTGCTTTATCTGTGCAGTCCAGATGTGTCCTCCTGTACCCCTTACATTGCAAACAAATTAAAGGAGAACAAAGCAGCTGTGAGCTTCTATTGTACCCCATGGGATCAAAGTGTAATGAAGAGATGGTTCTGACACACTGAGAGCAGGTGATATAGCCGCTTCTCACTCCTAATGGAGGTTGTCTTGTTTACAAAGACCAATGTTGACAGTGTTGATTTAGAGGAAATAAGGGAGGAGAAATTCTCCTATGGAGAGGACATCAAAACATGAGGCGTTCAGCACCTCGAGTTAGGAATGGGAAAGCATGCTCTGGGACTGGTGCACTTTGATTTTCTGCCATTACATTAAGTCGGTAGCAGAATACGATTTCCCCTAGGCTGTATGATTTCAGTCGGGGGATGCAGATTCCCTATCTGTCACATCCAGGCTGAAATACACAGGAAAGCAATAAAGTATTGCGGGCTCTCACGCCACAGGGTTCCATGGTCATCCTTCATTCTGACAGCTGTTTGTTGAGACATGTTGGAGTGTCAGTCTGGGTCACTGTGACTGTAATGTAAGACCAGACCCTAAGAGGCATGTAGCTTTTTAGTTAGGTGGAGTTTTTGATTGACACGTGTGTTGAGTATGAACATGTGCAATTTAACAAGAATAAAGTGTCATGCCTTGAAATGTTATCCTTATGCAGAGGCAGATGTGTCAGACATCCTTACAGCATACCTTTGCCTGCTTATTATTAGTTTCAGGAGAAGGCCATATGGTTTAAGAGTGAACGTATGTCCAAGGATGCAGCTCTTAATTGACACATGACACATATTGAGTCTATAAATATATTTTTCCTAAATATAACATGCATTGAAATGATATAACATTCATATTTTTGCCCCACACTGTTGGCTGTTTAATAAGATTCATAGGAGTGTCATGTGGTGTTTTAAACAACCATTCCATTAAAATTTATACCAGGTGTGTGTGTCAGACCAAACTGAGACAGTCACACTGAGAGGCACAGATGGGCATTGTAATGACGATCCTCAAAGCACATGGGTTACAAAGCTTTAATGAAACCGTTATGGGCAATTAGGCCAATTTACACTTTGCAAAGGGCCTGTCTAACCTTAAAGCCACCTTCATTAATTCACTCTCAAAGCTTCTTCTTAATAGAAAGAAAAACGAGTGCATAGCATTAGCATTACCATTTATGCCCTTGATCGTGGGCAGTTTTTCAGCATGTAATCAACTTTTATCTTCTGATTTTTCTAGCTTGACTGCTACAATTAACCCCCTAAACTTCAGTTACATTTCTCACAATTGTAACTGCATGCCATACCGATTAGTTTCATAATACTTACTTAATAATATGTTTTAAAAATGAATAACTGAATAATAAGCCAAGCGTCTTAAAGCTTTTGACAGTTTCAGGTGGCCTTCATCTTCATAATCCCCTCTGCTTTGCAATGTTCATTTATCCTCTTTCTTCATATTTTTGGTAGGAGTTGAAGGGGCGAGACATGAGGATCATCTTGTGCTCCTTTGTGCTGCTGACCATCTGGTCAGCTCATGGCGTTCAGCTGGAGTCTGCTGAAGGTGAGAAGCTACAACATAAGTAATATCTTTATCAGATACCGATGCTAACTGCTAGCTCTGTCCATTTATATATCATGATAATTTTTTGAGCAGAGTTTGTATTTGTGGGTGTAATTCTGTTTCTTCTGGTCACATCTCAGCTCTTGCCAGATATACTGTTGTGTTTTTTTTTTTTAATGGGACTTCAGAGCAGCCCACTGGGGATTTCTTCCTATGGGAAATCATTCCGTTAGTCGTATGCTCTCTGGGATAAAACTGTCTGTGCCGCCTCAGGAGAGCCTCTCTTGGTGCTAAGGGCAGCGTTGACTAAACTCGAGCCACAGTGATCATTACCTCTCAATTTATAACTTCACTGAGATGTATTTCCACAAAGCCACCTCATGCATGAGGTAGAAGAGAAAGAGTGACTCCTACTGAGAGGGAGGGATTGTGGAAAATGGCTTTGAATGAAGTCGAAGCCAACCTTTTTCTTCTTTAATGGACTTCTTAGCACAGAATCTTTCCAATGTCACACTATTTAACATAATCAACGTAATGCACAATCTGTACTTTAAAGCTACAGATGAAAGGAATGAGTTCTTTTTTGGGTTGCTTGTTGCCAAGATGAATCCTTTCATGTGTTTCAGAGGGAAAAAATATGGAGTAGAAGGTCAGGAGAAGGCAACGACATGGAGGATGTGATGATATTTGGAATTTATTGGATGCAAATGTCTTAGGCACATGTAAAGAAATTCTGTAAAGCGAAAATGCTTTTAAAAATAATGAATTAAAAAATAATAATATAAAAAAAATACTATAAAGAGCAGTAAACAGTAAAAAGCCAGGTTTCTGTTAAAAAGTTTGTTATAAAATGTTATCCTCATGCTATAGGTTGAGGTTGGATGCATTTTACATGCTTTTGTTATTGTAACCATGATGGTATTTTGTGTTCCAGGTTATAAATTCAGCCTGTATTGCGTATAAAACCAAGTAATAGGTTAGTGGCATCACAGCCAACTTTGTAAAGATTTCTTGTTAATTTGAATCTGCAAAAAAAGTTTTAATAGTGATCAGGTTGCGTGTAATTGGGAAAATAATAAACAAGTATACAAACAGCATCACATTTAGGTTGAAAGGGTGAAACCTTGATAGCACAGTTCCTACAGTTCCAACATTAATTAGACTACCACTTCTTCAAACCATTTTGTCTCCCAAGAACCAAAAATCTCATAAAACAGACCAACTATGGAAAGCTATGCTTGCTTAGAAACCTGATCTCCACTCCAACCTTTGTAAGATGCTGTCAGTCAGCCCAGATCAGGCTGTTGCTTTAATTTTCATCAGGCTTGTCTTAAACTGTCCACAGCTCCTCTTGGCTGAGAAACAGGGAGAGACGTGCCTTGAAATGTTTGTCTGCACTTCAACATGCTTGTGCGTTATTGGTATAACAACACCATAACAGGCATAAATAAATTTGGCCTACCTCCCATTAAGCGATCAGGGGGTTAATATTTGCAGTTTGTATAGATTGCGCTAGAGGGATTGGATGGAGAAGGAGGGTATGTTGTGTGTGTGAAAGTTCAACACATTCTCTGGCTTGTTTCTGATTGTTTAGATTATACAGAACTCAAAGAAGTTCAGTAAACCTACTGATAGCAGCAGGCGTACTTGAGTGTAGTTTGAAGATTTTTTGCTGTTCTGTGCATCCTTTAGATACATGAGAGATCTCATTAGAGGCAATATGAGCATGCCTAACCTCTTTCTTTCATTTAAATTCAAATAATTTCTCCTTATACTCCAAATTTGTCATGTTGAACGAATCTTGCTTTTACTACATAAGCTAGCATGCACATTTGGGAGAACTGCTTAGATTCCAATAATACCACAAACATGCCTTACCTTTCTGCATCCCTGTCAAATGGGACTTGAATGTTGTACCGATAAAGCTGATCAGACACTTCTGAAGCTCCTTTTCTACTCCCCCTGCTGTGCTAAGCACCCATCAGCCTCCTCTATAATGAGTCTTTCCAGACAATTCTGGAAGTAAACAGCATGTAGTCGGGGACAAATAAAGCACAGACACTCAATTCTCACCCCCCTGGTGCAGGGTATATCGAACAAGTTTTTCTAAGTGTCACGCTTAGGTTGCGAAATGGGAGTCGACATGGACACACATGCAAAGCCACTTAATAACATAACATTTATTTTACATCTAACATTAAACACTGGCCATCAAAGCAGCATTACATTACCATATTCAACGGAAGACAAACGAACGTTAAGCAACGTGGACAGAAACACAGAGGGTTTAAATATACACACTGATTGGGGACTGATACGAAACAGCTGGGATAACAGGTGACACCACTCAGGACGTAACAGAGGCGTGAACCAGACAGACACTCAACATAAACAAAAGCGCGTGGAGCTGCCGTGCGAGGCGGAACGCTCCTGACATTAAGCGTATACATGCCTACATTTCATTCTATATATCTACATTGAAAGACAATTGACACAACCAAAAGAAAAAATCAGTACATAACTGTTCGCTTTAATGTCACGTGCGTGGTTGTGCCAAGGCTTGCGCTTATGTCCACCACCCCCGACGACAACTGTGACACAATCAAGCACCCATAATGAAAAGCTGAGTCAGCCAGACTGGAGTAGCTGTCGGCGTAATTTGCAGAGCATCGACGCTGGTTCGACGACATAGCCGCCTTCATGGTGAGGAAGGCGGCACCTCGCCACCTGGGAGGTAGACGGCTTGGTCACGATCCGCCAGGAGGGCTCGACGCTTTGCCCACCGCTATGGCGCAGCTCGTTGCGCAGCGACAGCTTGCCCCTCCCGCCACGCCGCCGAGCCAGAAGCAGCTGCCGCCCGCCAGTCTGTCTCCCCCCCGGTTGCGGCTCCACGCCGATCGCCACAGCGCCCTGTCATACCACCGAGCCAGCGACAGCCTCTGCCTGCTGCCCCCCTGGTTGCGCTTCCATGCCTATACCCACAGAAGCCACTCGGCACCGAGATGTCCCAGATGCTGCAGGAGGTTTGGCCGAATTCCCTGATGCCGCAAGAGGCGTGGCCGAATTCCCTACCGCCGTAGTAGGCGTGCCCCCGGCCCCTACCACCGTCCCAGATGCCGCAGGAGGCGTGGCCGAATTCCTTGACACCGCAGGAGGCGTACCCCAGTTCCTTGACGCCACAGAAGGCGTATTCCAGTTCCCTGACACTGGAGAGGACGTCATCGCTCCACCCCCGGTCTTTTGGGACAACGATGGCACTCTCTGCCTCCAGCCCCCACCGAGGACGTCATCGCTCCACCCCCGATCTTTGGGGACATCGATGGCGCTCTCTGCCTCCAGCCCCCGGCGAGGACGTTATCGCAACATCCCTCCACCTCCCGATCCTGCGGAGGACGTCATCGCTCCAACCCCAGGGCTTTGACAATAACGACATGTTGCTTTCTGCCCCGACGGAGCACATCATTGTTCCGCCACCGGGCTTCGGGGACAGCAACGCTGCTCTGCCGCCTGCCCCCGCAGAGGACGTCATCGCTCCGCCCCTGGCCTTCAGGGACAACGACAGCGCTCTGCCTATGTTTTGTGTAATAAATGTTTAAATGTTCTAAGGCTTGTGCTTGTGTCCATCAACCCCGACGACATCCGTGACATTTAACAGTTCGTAATATTTCTATACAGAATATACCTCGCGCCGCATACCAAGGGTGCAATATTTTGGAAAAGCATCAAGGATTTGACCTTTCTCTGGGCTACCATTTTAGTCTGGTTTCTTTAAGGTAACAGTAGTAGGCTACATTGATGCATGCAGCATAAAAGGCAACGTGACTCACTGGCTGAACTGAGAACAGTCCTTAACTTTGCTAACCCTTTACAAAACTTGAAAGAAATAAAAAGTATAACATCCACTAACCTCCCGAGACTAGTGCAATATGTCATCCGCTCTCCAGTCGTGACCAATCAATAGATGAGGGAGTAGCAAAGTGACTTGGCAGTCATTTACACAATAGGACCATCGCTGACCACCTATTATTTGGGTGGTGAACCATTATCAGCACAACATGGTAGTGTGCGTGGTGCTGGTACACAGCAGCGTTGTGTCAGTGCTGGGTTAAGAATAGTCCACAACCAAACATATTCAGCAAACAGTAGTGTTGTGGTCAGAAACTAAGAACTGATAAAGGGCCAAATTGTGCATGGAAAAACCACCCATTTGACCAGAAATCAGATGTCTTCCTGCTAAAAATTAGATGTTTTGCCCATTTTAGCCTCAAATTCAATGTATTCCTGCTAAAGTAAAAATTCTGGAGGGAAAGCACTTGTCTGTGTAGAGACTCTCCGAGAGTCTGTTCCTCAAAGAAACCCTGTAGCGAGCGGTGTTAGCTTTATTTAGATGTATACTTTGCTAGCTGTCTAATTTTCTCAGATAATTTTTTTTAGCAAACTGCACAAATCCCATTTGAATTCCTGTCTCGTCTTTTGAACATGACCTTTGTAGCTGTGATTAGCTAGAAAACAATAACAGACATGAGGGCTGGTTCCACAGCAGTGGCTATATGAATTCAAATCTTATCAAAGCACCCAACGACCAGTGGCAGCTACATTTAAACAGTGACATTTTTTCAAAAGCATATTGTCTATATTCATTTAAGAGACTTTTTTTATATTTTAATATGTACTTTAAGTGAATATTTTATATTTTATATGTACTTTAAGTGAAAAATTTTACCGGACACCGTGTCCGAGGGGATCATAATTTTCTCGTCTTGCAGCGTTTTTACTGGTATTTACCGGCTAATGGAAACCCTCATATATATACAGTACTAGTCAAAAGTTTGGGCACACTAGATTGAATATACATTTTTCATTGTCTTAAAGACATTTTGATAAAGGATTATAGTTGAAATTTGTTTCTAAGATAAATGTAAATCATGAGGTCAATGCCCATGTATAAATTTATTTCTGAATCAGAATGTTTTTTTGTTTGTTTATTAATTTTTTATTTAAAACAAGTAGTTATTACTTAAAATTAAATTGTATCCCCAAACACATAGTTTTACTTAGAAGCAGACAACAAGTGCTTGGCCTATTTGGGAAGTTCCTCCTGGGTGAAGCTCCCTCATGCAGCTGAATGAGAAGATGCCAAGAGTGTGCAAAGCTTCATCAGGAATACTGTTAAGAATTCTAAAATAGTTTTGATTTGTTTAACACTTTTCTTGGTCACTGTGTTCAGTGTTAATGATAATAAAGTCTTTATTATCATTCTAAAGAGGGAGTAAATAGTAAAACTGAAGAAAACAGGTGTGTCCAAACTTTTGACTGGTACTGTATATTTTAATAAAATAATTATATTATATATATGTATTTTATATAATTTTTATAGTAATTCCGACTTTTAGACCCGACTATAAGTCTATTTTCTAACTGTTAAATCGAGCAGCCAATTTCCGTTTACTAACACAACACCTTTAGGGTTGGACTGGCACGGACGCTTGCTCACATCTGCCCACTCCAGAAGGTTGAGTTTTCAGTCTACTCTCGGTCTACAAACGGTGCCTTGTTGCTGCAAGAGAGCTTGTCAAAATAACTCATACAAAACTGCTCTTCAGTGGACATCAGGCCAGCCACTGCTTATTTATTCTTCTGACTTATTATAGACGTGAAGGCTAATAGGCCCTGATGCTGCCTCCACTCTCTTGGCTGTCTGGGTTTAAACATGAGCCTACTGTGGGTATTTCCCAGTGCTCCCTCTCAGACTTCAGGTGCTTACACAGAGAATACCAGCCAAACCACTTATACCATTTATAAATGTGGATTGCTGCAGAAATGAACGATGGTTAAACCTGCAGAGTCAGGCAGGATTGTTCTGAAAAAAAGAGACCAAGGCTAGGGCAGTACAAAATGCTCCCAAAGAGCTGATTTAAGATGTAGAATAGATAACCATAACAATATAAAAAGCCAAACATGACAGTGTGAGAGAGGTGTTTTTGCTTAGAAATGTCTAATTTCCAACATGTACTTTAAAGCAAATGTGTATCAGGGCTAGCAGGATACACACTGTCCTATTAATCTGGCTACTGCTACATGAGGGATTAGAAGGCTTGACACAGGCTTGTACGGTTGTACGTTTATCTGGTTGTTATGAGAAACTCTTTAGAAAATTCTTAGTGGGTTTTCCTGGCAGCTTCCCAGTCAACATGAAGGGCATGGCTGGACAATGCCAAAACACAAGCTCCTCTGGTTCTCCATTGTCCACAGCCAAGAGACTCATAAAACAACGAGTGGGCACAGGCTGTCCCGGAGCGCTTATCCCATTCCCGTACACTAATAAGAGACCCCACAGTGGGGACAGATGGGAAATCATGAGCTCCGGGAGGGGGGGGATGCCAAGCACTACTGGCTTGAGACCTGTAGAGGTGATATAATATCCTCCCATTGTAAGGCTGAATGGGTCACTAACATTGTTTTGGCATAGTATTTTTTTTTTCCACACTAATAGTTGTTGTTTGAAATATCAAATAGTGGCAAAGACACAAATATGGTATTCACGACCATAGCATGAGTGTTACAGGGCTGCTAATTTGTCACTGGATTTAGCAAAATAGTTTGATTTGAGTTTGAAATGTTAATTTTAAAATATTGATGTACAGTGTTTCTCGTTTAAACTGAAACGAGGTCACTCATAACTACGGCACATAGTTGTGAGAGACGGCACTGATCAATAATTTAAGCTTAAACGAGAAGTCAAACAGGATTCGATATGCGTGGTGTCTAGACTACAAATTGAGTTTGCTAAAAAGCCAGGGGTGAGACGCGCGGCCAATGCTTTCATCTCTCCTCTCATTTTCCCATGCCTATAAAGTCACATATTCCACACAGAGCCCTAACCACTGCCTCAGCTTACTTCCCACAAAAAGCTGCTCTTTGTTTAGTAGCTCTAAAACCCCCCAATTAAAATCTGAATGAAGTTCTTGCAATGCACCATCACAGCGGTGTCACTGCATTACAGCGGAGGATAATTAAAGTAAAATGACTCATCAGATGGAATTGGTGAGATGGAAGGCATTCCCTGTAGTATCCATTTCAAGCAAATTGTATCTTCCTCCCTGCAAATCCATTCTCCATTAGTTATATCAATTTTTTTTTTTTTTTTTAAAGGACAAGACCAACCTCAGCAGTAACACACCCGTGTTCTGCGGATGAATCAAAAGGTCACATGGTTCTTCTGATCACTGACAGAAACATGATCATTTATTTTGTTCAGGTAATCTTGATTTTCACCCCGCATAGAAACCAAACTGAGAAATTGAGCCAAGCGTGTATGTACAATGAAATAATGAACCAACATTTGTAGAGACTGTTGCATCAGCAACGACGTCATTGAGAATTGAACCATGAGTGCTAATTGGCACTTGATGACGAGCTTCCTGATCCCATCGATTGATAATTGCGCACGATGCCACGTAATCGTAAAAGTTATGACCTTAATATTCAGGGTGATACAGAATAACCAGAGGGTTAGCGCATAAAAGAATATAACAGCAGGTAGAAATAACTAATCATTAGCTGAGTGCAGCAAATAGCTTTCTAATGATATTCTTTTAATTTCTCTTTCATTAAAACATTATGAAATATTAAGACAAAGGAACGGCGACGACAAAAGTTCTTATTTCGGTGAAGTAAAAAAAACATCAATGCAGCTTGCAAGCAAACACTCGTATGCCAAAATCTTTACCTCTAAAATCTGTCACCAGGATTTGCAACAGCAGTGACTTAACATGGCTTTAGCAGGTTTACACAAGGAGCATGGTAAAACTTGCTAGGTCATGCAGTTTTGTGAATTGACTGATTTACTATAGCTTCAATAAAACACTAACGAAGTAAACGTCACGACACCAAGCACAGCTGATCAACTACATCTGGGGTAAGTGGAAAATTGTGTAAATATGGTTAATTTTTGCGTGACCATTCCTACAAAAGTCTATGTTGTCGCAGGAAAAAATGGCCTGCAAGCTGCAAGATGTCTCGCTTGGGGCTTTAAATATACCACCGAGTGAGCAGCACTGGTAAACTGGATTTAATCTTACATTTACATTTATTTATTTGGCGTCTTACCCAACTGAGGCAGAATATAATCCAAGCACAGAGCTGTTAAATAAACTGACAGTGACACAAGAGGTTTCCACTCATTGATCCAGAAACAAGGACCGGACAGCTGTAGGAAGAACAGTGAGATCCACAACATAAAGAATGATACAATCTTACAAGTTGAAGAGAGCCAACTTGCAATCTTGGATACAATGGAATCGCATGAGGAGGTGGGTGACTTAAAAGGAGTGCACCACATGCCCTATTCTTATTCACTGCTTGCTTATCAGTGCGGAGTAAATATAACAAAGAAGCACTGTTAGGTTGGCGTGGTGAGTTGAGGCCTGCAGTCAATACAAAGAATTATGTATGAGAGCATGTGCTGAAAATAGAGGATATGCACATGGTGCCTTCTTTTGGTTGACCACAACACATGCGGTTAATTGCTAACACTAAGCATAATTTCTGCTTTGTCCCTAATTTTTCATTTGGGAGCCCATCAAGCACAATGATGGGTCGTTTTTACTTCTAAGCCGCCTTTATTGAGAACACATGAGAGCACGGCGTCACGTCATTGCTCTGGATTTATTGTAACTGACACACAATTACACTATAACGCAAATTTACATTTTACTATGACTATAAAAATGCAAGTAATATAAATAATTGGAATGTTATTACTTGGGCACTGGGCCTAACTTAATAAGCTGCTATTGGAATATGTGCATCTGAAAAAGTGGCGTTGAACTCCCCAGTTACAGAGCTGACAAATTTGGAGACGCAGCTCACTCATTTAAATATTCCTCAAGTAAACATCCAAGCGCTGAGGATAAGTTGCCAGCCTTCAGGAACAGATTTCATGTTGGAAACAGACCTTATTAAGCCCAGATGTTTTCACCCGTAAACACGAGGGTGTCAGCTCCATTTTTTTGTTCCACATCTCAGGCCAAGGAAACAACATGGAGCTTAGCAGCTAATAATATCCAGGTCAGACTGCAAACAGGACAAACATTTTACCGAGACGTCAGGAATTTCACAAAGGGATCTGAGAAGAACATAATGTTTACTGTCAGGTGAAAAACAAGTCTACTGGCTGCAGAAGAATCCGACACGTCAATCTGGGTTAAAAAAAAAAAAGAAAAGCTCAGTGGCAACCCCAAAACAAGCTGCGAAACAAAGAAACTGCTGTTTGCTTCTCTTCCCAGCGGCAGATAAACTGACAGGACGTTCCAACGATCATGTTGCTGCATAGCTGAACTGCATTAAGAACTACTAGTTCTGACAACCATCATTGATGATGCCACTGCCACCCTAAGAATAATATTTAGCAACATCATGAACTGAAAACCTTCAATGCTGGATGTGCTACTAAGTTTGTTAAACACAATGACAAATGTGCATCAGAGAGAGCTTAAGAGGGAAGTGGGGAAAGAAGCAGAAAATATCCCCCCTTACCAGAAGCATGTAACTGCACACTCCATGTAAAAGAGACCAGGTAAACACAGGGCAGCTGCCAAGTTCTGGCAGCATGGACGTGCTTTCCCTTCTTGTTTCCAGCTGGAGTTAGGAGACGGTGAGCAACAGTCATCGTCTCCAAGACTCTTACACAAGCCGGGGATTTTTTTTTTTTTTTAAATCACGTCGCAAAAACAGGTCAGACACCAGGTCTTGCAGCTGAGAGCCACATATTTCACAGATGTTTGTAGAATTGTTCTCTAAACATTTGAGCTTCGAAAAGAAAATGAACACACTCATTTGGTTGGAACAAAAATACCTCATGAGAGCGATTTGTTTTTCTGCACAATACACACCATGACGCAGGATGCAATCTGGGGAGAAAAATATTGACTACAGTCCAGACATGCTAAATTTAGAGCACATGACACCCATTATTTTCAAATCAAAAATCCAAAGTGTCAGCGATGGAAAGGTTGTGTGTACGTCTTTAAGTGGTTTGGATTTAAGAGTTTATCATTTTCCCCCCAAAGACAATTTTTGTTGTTCTTATTTTATTTAATTTTTTTTGGCCCAAGAGGTACAGCAGGTTTTTTGACTTGACATATTGGCTTCCTTTACTGGTTCTTGTATAGCCACTGCTCAAGCTGGAGCGGGGGTTCCTGACGCCCAATAACAATAAAGCAATCGCAGAGATCCAAGGTAAAATTGAAACGAAAATAGCATTTATTCTGCTTTAACATTCAACATAATTATTCCCCGATTGACTTTTCGATTAAACAAAACAAAACAAAATTATACTCTTATCTGCGTCCGTGATATAGTTTTCCAAGTTTGTGTTCGTGGTCAAAAAACTATTCCGCTCCCCCACCCAACAAGGACTTACCAGCTGCCGCCTCCTAACACTAATGATATAGTTTTCTATTGCAAAAACGTCACTGGCCAAAAGGGGGAGGTAGTTTCTATCAGGTAAGTGCCCCCTGGTACATACCTAACCTGTGCAATATACATATCCCAGAACGATATTTCACGTTCCATATTTCTAATATGTATATCGTCGCTGTCCCATGAAAAACATGTATCTCCAAAATTCCAATTTTTTAGGAACACGAAAAAAACACTTTTTCTCATCATTAATCATACACAATAAATCCAAATTTCACAGTGTGATGTGTCAGCTTTTCATTGGTCATTTAGATGTTAACCGTGGGGTAGATGGAGGTTCTTGCCCACATTTCATATATCATAAAAAGTAAAAAACGCAAAAAGTGGAGATACATGTTTTTCATTGGACAGTGACGATATTCTCAATAATGTAACAACTCTTGATGGCTCCAACACCCTGGGACTCAGTGGTAGGCTCCTCCGAGGGTCTGGCTGTCAGACGTTAGTCAGTTCACCCACAAATCTGTCTACTTGCAAATCTCTGCTCATCACAGACAACTGCAAAACGGGCAGTTTGTGGACAGGGAGGAAATACAGCGGCTTTGAGAAAATGTGATCTAATAATAGCATAATGCACAATCATCTGGAAAAAGGAAAACATCTCATATTACAACAAGGAGCTGGTTTCAAACTTGCCAGAACTAGCAGCAGCATTAATTCTTTCCCACCATATGATCTCTATATAAGCCTGCAGTTTCTCCCAGAAGGAGAGGGCAGATGCAGTTGTTACATAATTCCCCAGCACAAAAAACAGCAGGCATCAGAAACAAATATGGCTGATGACTCAGTTGCACATATCAATACCAGCCATCTGATTTAATGAGCCTCTTAAAAGGAAGTCAAAACAACTTAAGGCTCGGTTGCTTTGCTGCTTCAAAGGCACTAAACTACAATGGCGCCAATGTTAAGTGACCTTTAACCTTTCTCTGCTTCTGTGCAAGTTATGCATATCTGAAAAAGCTAGAGTGAGCATGATCTAGGTATTTTTAAAAACTACACAGCATTTAAAAAGTCAGAGTACCCCTGAACTCAAAAAGGTGATTTTTTTAAAAAACAGTTAACTCCTCTTGGACGGCTGATTCTGATTATGTAGATTGGTGTTTAGGTAGTCTCAGCCTTTGTACACTTTGCTGGCCATAAACTTCAGAATCTTGAAGGTTTCAATCTGATTGGCTATCCACACTTCCGCACGCCGTTTCCGACGGGAACATCATGACCTTAAGAGCTTTTCAAAGCAAGATACAGTCACTAGATTGAAAAAAGTTCACGGCATCACGTCTGTTCAAGTTATTAGAGAGTTTTGTTTAAAACAGTTAGTGGCGAGTAAACGCGGTTGGCCGTTTGCAATGTCAGTCAAAACAGCCTCTTTCTGTGAAAGTAGGTGGTTCTTGGCCATGTTTAGTAATAAAATGTACCAGACTCTCTAGTGAAAGATAAGAGGTATGGATTGCGAGATTAGTGCTTGGGTTAAATTTGTTGTCACATATTTTTTTCATTCAAAACAGACTTTCAGGGAGCATTACGTATGAGCTCAGATTGTAATCTCACAAATTAGGCTACACAAACTAAACGAATCACGTCTGATATACAAATTATTAGAGAATGATGTGGTATTTAGAAACTTTCAGCAACAGAACCTGCGTGCCAAACTAGCTAGCTAGCTAACTTAGCTCATGTTAGTGATGAACAAAACCGGAGTTATGGTATATTGTGACAGGTTTAAATAAATTGTTTAGAATATGAAAATGTAAATCGAGATGCCAATACTACAATCCCACATTTGCATATTCTTAACACTGTTACTCTTATTAAAAATTCCAGAATCTCATGCCATTGCAAATTGCTAGCCAGTTAGGTAACTGCTAGTAAACTAGCTTGCATTTGTCACAATTAGACACAAGTGAGATTGTAGTATTGGCATCTCGATTTACATTTTCATATTCTTAACGTTAAGAATGGTTAAGAATATGACAA
>JAOUQW010000011.1:10748960-10776434 GCA_028565825.1 Olivaichthys viedmensis
TCGAAGCTTTGTTTCCGTGTGGCTTATATAGGGGAGTAGTGATTCGCCACAGGTGTTGTGTATTGCCGTGATTGCGAGTTCGCGCTGAGAACTTCAGAAAAGCGGCGAACTCGAACGCGTAAGCGTTTCGTTAGTGCCGCGCGGTGGATTCTGGGAGTTGTTGTCCTGAGCTGCCGATGTATGCGTGACACTCGCGCTTGTGTCCTCGCGCTCGCGCACATAAAGCCTGACAATTAACACATGCTGTTGTGTTCTGAGACATTCCATGCCTTGAAATCTCTGGTGACAAATCCAACACTCCTTAAGGCCTTACTGCATCTCACTAAGTGCTGTCATACTGGGAAACTGGAGGTATTGCACAGCCCCAAGCAGTTACATATGCATTATGAAGGGAAGTTAGAAAACAACTCGGTCTGTAATGAATTATGTTCTTATATATCTTTTATTTTTAAAAAACTGTCGATGTCCCTATTCACAAGACTTATGCTTGCTGCTACTGAATCAGAAATGAAATCAGAAAAGAGTCAGCAAGGGTGGAAAGTGTGTATGCAACATGTATTACTCCAAACAATCCAGTGCATACAGAGTACATCAGGCCTACACCTACAAAAGATCAAAACATGCACAGCACATCCTTGTCTATGCAGTGCGATGTCAGGCCTCTTGCAAGGGTACCACCGCACCCGGAGCACCGCTGGCACGGGGTCAGCACCACGGCCAGCGATCCCACCAATACCCTGGACAGTTCCCAAAACAATACCAACAGCTTGTGCACCTGAGGCGGGAGACGGACCCAATCACCCACAGCTGGACGGGAAATAATTACACTGAGCTCCGCCGGCTGGCAGTTCATACAGGGCCAGATATGCTGGTGGAGAAGATAGAGACAATGAATGTGCTGTACCTCAGAAGCACAGATTTCACTGGAGGAAGCCAGCACCTCAGCCCGCCGCTGAGTTCCAACTCTTCTGCACACCTATTCACGAGCATTCCTGAACGGACGCACCAGCAACGAACACAAACATTCCATGACTCTTCCCCTAGCACTTTCCCTGCACTGAGTAAATAAAACCCCTTCAGGTGGTTAATTCTTCTCTCGATTGCTCAAGTGCTTATGTTCAAGCTAAGCCGTTGGCATCGACACAGTTGTATGAAGTGTAATGTAGAGGTAGTAAACATTGCAGTGTAGTACACAAGTTTTCTTTTAGAAAAACATGACGAAAGACATTTCAGACAAAAGTCCTTCATCAGCTGTGCAAGAAAAGTGCTTTTTTTCTTTGTAGAGTAACTTGTACCTTGGCTAACTACATTTTTAAAGTAGCTTGCCCATCACTGATGAGTGGCAGATGCTGGAAATACGCCCCTCCACCCTGGCCCTAACTGACCATGCACCCACCAAGTGAACAGAGGATAGGGAGCATATGAAAGTGATCTGTATAATAAATGAGATAGGAAACAGTAGTCATTAAGAGCTGAAGGAACTTTTTTGGTTAGTTGTTTTGTTATGTTATGATATTTCTAACTCGGATGTGTGATTGCAATCCAAATTTGGAGTGTTAGTTAAAAAGGTGTTGGCTGTACAGTCAAATTAGCACGTTTGGATCTGAACCTATATGTAGACATTTTGATGCACAGTAGCATTCTCTGAAAAAAAGACAATGGTTAGCCTTAAAGTGTTTTTATGTTTTCTGCACCTTTAAGTAACTGCTCCCCGCCAAGGCCTAATCAAAGTGAAAGCCCTGGACAAAGCGACAGTTCCGGACACGCTAAGCCTTAGCCCCTCTTGGCAAAGAGTGGGGCTATTTAGTGCCGGTGAGAAACACACACACACACACACACACCTTCATTCACCTCCACTTATTTTCTTCTTATGCCCTCTTTTCACACACAAACACACATATGCGCACACATACTCATACACACTCTCAAAGCTCTAAACTGCCACACAAACCCATTTCCTATAATGCCGTCAAATTAAGTTTAATGTGTCAAAAGGATCAGCTGTGAGTGCGGCCACTAGTGCAGAGACCTCCATTTGAGTTGGAGGGCTTTTAGCTGTGCACTGATTTAGTAGCCTCATATTCTTACCAACTTGTCTAAAATCAAATCCAGCACCACCAACTCAGCTTTTACTCAATTCAGTGTAGGGGCGCTACTAGAGTATCGTCGCAGCATACATCTGAAGCACTGGTTTTAGCTTTTGAAGTCTAGAAGGATATAATAGTTATTTGATATCCCTGTCTCTTTCTGTTTAAGGCATTGCAGTTTTGACATGCTCTCAAATAATATTCTCAGCATCAAAGACATGCAAAATGGCTGGAAGGTTGCAGAAGGCCTCATAAAACAGTACTGAAATAGCATGATATCTTGCAGCCTTGCTCTATTGACCCAAAACAGCCGCCAACACCACGGGCAAAACGTTAGCGGCCTAGCTGAAGATGACACTTCTTATTACACCATAAAGTGTTACAAAAAGTCTTAACATTGCTTTGTCTACGTATTACTCGGGGCGTTTGTAAAACGCAAAGTGATCCAATTCTGAGTGCCCCCCCCCCCCACACACACACACACACACTCAAGTACAATGATAATGAACAAATAAATCAAGTATGTCAAATGCCAGCTTGTTTCTTCTGGTGGCCATGGTTCAGTTTTCTTCGGTTCCATCAGCAGCTGATCATCCTTCAGGCCCCCTGGTTCTTCTCTAATAATTCTCAGAATTAAGGAATCTGCCTTTTTTGAAGCAGGGGGCCAAAGCGGAGCTTTGTAGAGTAGTCCTGTTTGACTTCAAAAAACCGACTTGAAAACGATGCAAAATGAACTCTTTGTCTGTTAGAGAAGTTTTTGCGAGAGAGATATTTCCCCCAAAATCTCAGGTTGCTGCGTTAGCACAGGAGGGATTCAGGTGTCTGAGTTTAAGAAAGAGCTTTATGGTACTTGACAGGGAGAAGCTGGTTGGAGCTCCAGCTCTCTCATTATTCCCCCTCACCTCTCATGGAAAACCTTGCAGAGTTGCTTGCTCTCTCAGTTATTACTTCAGCTTTTGGCATTCTTCTCATCTATAAATCATCTAAGTGACAGCTGCACACAGAGCCACCCCGTGTTAGCTTGATGGCACTTACTGAGATGATGAACAGGTCTTTGAGCCCATCAGAGCTTGCATTGACCTAACTGTAATCCTTAGGTGTTGATGTACTGTAATGCTACCATCACTAAGAGCACTCAGCTAGAAATGCGGTTAGATGTATATTTCTGGAATTTGTGGTGATGTTCTACCAGTGAACCCCTTCTGAGGTGATGCCTTTCCTAGCTGCATGACGGACAACACTAGATCAGTCATGTGACGCCCACTGGTCGATGGAATGTCAGGCTGGCTGTCAGAGGCCTTGTCTATGGATTATGGAGTGATTCTTCCAGACAGACAGAATTTATTTTTGGCTCCGTATCTGAGATGTCTGTCTACCCAGGCGAGCTTTGATCACTTCAACACATTTGCCCTTTGCTCAGGTCTAACATTTGACATAGCTGTCCTTAGCTAGATACTCAACTTTTTCTATGATAAAACTTTTACAGTGGAAGTTATCAGAAGTACTTGTGAAACAAATGACATGTCTGTCTGTGTGTCTGTCTCATCTGTATGTCTGTTTCTTTCAATAGGTGTGCAGTGCCCATCCATACAAGTCGAAGACTGGAAATTTCCTCAGACAGTCAGATACAACATTACAGGTACAGTGTGCCTGTTGATGGATTTTCCTTAGGGCTGGCGATAACGCCAATATTTGCTAAATATTAACCCCTTAAAGTCCCAGATTATTATTCAGTTATTCTTTTTAAAGAACATTATTCAATAACTACTATGGATTATCCAGTATCTTATCCAGTAACAGTGAAACTAATAGGAGAGGTATGTACTGTAGTTACGAGAGAGGGGAATGTAAGCGTGAACCTGCCAACAGGTCCTGAACGTTTGAGGGGTTGAAACTAATAATAGGATTGTTACGATGTTACAGTTTCACGGTTAGTCATGGTGTATGATCTGGTAATTATCGCATTGTTGACTTTTTCAGAATAATGATTAAAATGCATTTTTGTGTATTACAATCTACGCATTATATTTTTGTAAGTTCCTGAAACAACATTTGAAAAACATGAAATGGTTGTCGTTACTGTCTCTCCCATAAGTAGCTGTTAGTTTATTGCTTCTGTTTTTTTAAGGTTGTACAAACCAAATTCTTCATTTCTGCTTGCCATATTTGGTAAAAATAGCATATGCTTTTTCATGTAGTTACTTGATATAAATGAACCAAAACCTGCCATTTTTTGTTGATTAGCAGTAGCTTTGGCATTAATGAGTAATAATAGAATGTGATATTTGCCTTTCATGCACAGGACTAGGCTTACATATATTTCACGTTAACTGCGGTTGTTGGCAACCTACATTTCAGCCTGCAGGTCCTCCTTGTTATATTAAAGTATGCCTAATCAGGGCTGGACAAATCTCTAGGCCGGGTGCCCAGGACAAGCAGATTACGTGTCTGGGCTATCGTTTTTTTAATCATAGTTACGCGGCAGACAAGTAGGCTCAGTAGGCTGCTGAGACAGCAGTTATCAGTGTTTATTCTCCCGTCCACGAACCAGAGAAAGAAAAAACACCCGATTGATTTTCACAAAGCAATTTTTTTACTTGATATGTACACTTAAATGTAATGCGCTTCAGTTGGTTCATATATTTCATGGTGGCGTGACTCGTCCCCAAATGCTACCGCCTGCTAAACTACACACATCAACCGAGGACGTGGATTACGAATTAGCAACACGCAAGAATGTGGAAACAGTGACAAAACTGAGAAAAATACAGAACAGTATAGAGCAAAACCGTCATACAAGTCACTTAGACTCGAGTAAAATCTTTTATGTGCGATGCGAGAACACTACAACTTATAGCCAAAATGTTAGCCAAAGACTTGCTGCCGTTTTGTTGAGGGCACAAATATGAAATACTACATAATAGACATTATCAGGATATAACAAAGACTATGGCTACACAGAGTCATCCTTTCCCCGGGAATTTAATCACTTAATTTCGTTAGTCTTTGGGGTTTGGGGTTAAATAACGTTAACACTTTTGAGTCTAGTTAATTAGGTTTCCGGGCAACCAAAACAAGAGACTGGGCAAGCACATTGGAGTTTTCACTTGCCCATTGGGCTAGCTAATGAATCTATGATTTATCCACCCCTGCCTAATATATTAATTGCAAAATAGCAGAGGCTGGAAACCATGATGAAACTTTATATCTTCCTACAATCAGAACAAACTGGCTGTGTGGGAATATTTTGAATACCTAAAAAATGTGAGTGCTAAAACCCACCTTGCTAATTCCTTTCTCCCATAAGCCTCTCCATATCGAGATTTTTTTTTGTTTTCATCTGTTTTTTTATTTTATTTTACACTTCCACCTACCCCACATAGAATAAATAAAATGTGAAAAGCTTATTGTGACGTCGGAGAATAAGAGGCATGATCAGGAAGCATTTTAAAACCAGGAAAATTGCTCTTTATTTGGCAAACACACTCTTACAGCAACAACAACGTACCTTGCTGGGGGTTAACAAAGGGGGACTTCCGCCGATGGTGGACACATCAATGTACCGGCTTTCACACATCCTAGCAAATCCTATCCGACAATTCCCTCCTTTGCACGAACACTCATTCCAACAGAACAGGGAATTCTTCGACACAAATAACTAGCAGCCGTGGGGGCTCACAGGTATGCAAATGCATACCGCGCAGGCGCCACAATGCTACATTATGTTTAAAGGATAAATAAATTGTTTTCAATGTAATACTGTAAGTAAAATAAATGCACATGTGAGTGCTGATGTTCATATTTCATAAAAAAAGGAAAAAAATGGTCACCACCTGCTTGTGTTTTTAAATGATTGCTTAAAACTGTGATACCTTGAAAACTCAAACCGTAACAGCCATAGTCAATAACTATAACAGTTTACAGAAGCGTCTAATGTTTAATGACCATTACTGACAGCCGCCCACACTGATGATCTGCTCCACCACCTGCACTAATTGGTGTTGTGTTGTGGTCTGATCAAAGGCTTTCTTATGTTGTTCTTGATGTAAGTTTGCAGAAGACATGTTTTTATTTCTTTTGCACTACCACCATCTTACTTGAAGCATAAACATTTGAAGAGCCTTTGCTTTTTTTCCACTCATTGTTTCCCTAATACCAATTTTCAATCTTAATCAATAATTAATAAATTATTAATGATGTTGTTTGTATTACTTTAATTGTGCAAGTAGTTTCTTGGCTATTGTTGTGAGAATCATTATCATTCCAAATTATACATAATTCTTTTGCCATTTTTTTCTATTTGTGTATTTGTAAAGCATTCTATTCGTGTATTTCTGCGCTTGTAAAGATTTGAAGCCCTTGTTGACCTTTTGACAGCCAATCAGTTCTCAAATCTACAAATAATTTTCATAAATAAGCCTCCAACTGTACATGAAGCGTTTCAAAATCTACGTGCTGTTCTCTTGTGGGGAATTGCTGCAGACAAGCTCATTAGTATGGGTCTTTTATCTGATGTGATCCCGTTCTGATCCCTTTGTGAGTTAAAGGCTTTCCTGCTCCAGCTGAGCTCCTTTAGTGACACACTGCATGGTGCCTGTCGCCCAGCAGACTGCTGATTGATTAGCCTGCTGGATGCTTAATGAATTGATCGATTGATTCGCAGGTTTCAATCTGGTGCGGCGCTTCTCCCTGATGAAGAACAGCGATGTGAAGAAGATTCGTAACCCGCGAGGGCCCGTCATCCTTCGCCTGGGAAAAGTTCGCCTCATCCAGCCCACTGAGTAAGCCTTTGATCTCTTTCTCACTCTGTCTCTGTCTCTCTGTCTTTTGCTTTCCCTCTCCATAAATCTTCCCAAGATTTCTTGGCTGGTTTCTTTCTTGAAGTTGCCATTTACTAACACAGGAAAGTAACTTTCCATCCAGTCAAGGCCATTTACACAAGGGCAAAGTTTGCTTTTGTCTGTTTTTGTTATTGTCCTCTCTCTCACCCCTAGCATGCATAACTGTACATGTAATAAACTTCCAAAGTAATAAAGCAGGCCAGCACAAGCCCTGATTCTTCTTAAACCTGTGTTTTGAATATATGCCTGGCCATGGAAACTCGATGTTGATTAAGAACTTAGGCCTGAAGCATGGAAAAAGATCAAAATACTGCTACTACCATCTGAAGTTTGACTCGGCTACAATCTGCCCAGTAATGTACTTTTGAAAATCAGACCGGCACGCATACTTAGTTCTCTCCACACAGCTCAAGGCGGTAAAAACTTTTATTAACAATAACATTAAAAACCCATCATTTTTGGGTGCAAAACCACAGTATAATCCAATATGCTTTATGGCTCCACTTTTATTGGACCATGGCTTGAATTGACACATTTTACTCAGTTTTCTGGTGACACCAACGTGCTCACTGTTTGAAAACTAGACTACACATATTCTTTTCATTTTAAAACTTCCATGTCATTCTTTTACATAACAGTAAAAGGTGGCCAAAACGTTTTCCACAGATAAGCGTTTTTAAATTACTGTCATAGTGTTTTAGATGCATTATCATCTTCAATCTGTCATACATATCACTCCGCTTGGATTCTGGTAAAGCACTGTCCTTGGAAGATGAAGATGTTCTGAGTGACATGTTCCCAACTAGAAAACCCCCCAGGCTTTCTTTCTGTTTTAGTTCCCAGATATTTGAGCATGTGATCTGACTCTGTTTGATTGGGCTGAGATGGTGGCTGGCCCCTGGCTGACTTTTGGGAGAAAGCTTTTAGACACTCATAAATAAATAAGAAGATGAGAGTGCTGAAGTCAATGTTTATTGCCTTGGTTATGGTTTGATGTCAGATGTTGATGCAGAGGAGCTCTGTTCTAGAAAAGACTTGGGGGCATATGCATACACTGCTATAACATACCTACAGTATGAGTCTACTACCCGTAACTGTTTTTAATTAATGAGTTATTTGAACTAGGACAGCAATTTAAAGATGCACAGGATGTTTGGTCACCAAAGGTTTTTTGCCGAAAATCATCACATTCTCTGACAGCACAGCACCATAGAAATTCTCCACCATGTGACAGCACAACCCGCCAATAAATAGGCCATGCAACAAAACAGCCCTCAGGGTGCATATCCACATTTGGCATAGTAAAACGCTTTGTATTTGCTGTCATGTTTTCTATTGCTATACAAAGAGAGCACAATGCTGCAACAGTTATGGAACAAGTGCAGGCATACATTCAAAACCGAATTTGTCTCATTAATAGCTTTTCGATCAAAATCATTAGCTGGACCAGAGCAAAAATTAAGGAGATTACTTTAATATAGTATGACTATAAAACAGCTATATCTGCTTGCTTGCACAAAGTAGTAACCTGTGACAAAAATCTACAAATATTTCCATGTTGAAATAGACCAAAACTTACTGAATAGTTTAGATTAAGAAAGGTTAATGGTTAATTGGCCCAAGATTTTGCTCAATGTGCAGGAGTTTATGGGTTTAGGAGTTTATAGGTTTAAGTATTTGGCAAAAACAAATTGGCAAAAAAATAACAGTTACTTGAGATTCAATATCTGTTCGGCCCATCCTGCTAAAAAAAATAAAAAAATAAAAAAATATTGTATCACTTCCAAATGGGAATTGGCCTAATAGTTTCCATTAAGCATTTTCCCATCAGAATTTAATGGTTGTAATGGTTTCCAAAAGTACACCTAGTCAGTGTGTAATTAATTGAATTGTGGTATCCTAATGAAATATTTGCCACTTTTATATAGACAACAATGAATGTTGTATTAGTGCTTTTTGGTTTCCTATCTTTTCCAGAACAATTACAGATGTGAATATCACAGAAGTCTATTAGGTCCATTAAATTATCATTGAACCATAGCCTATTACCTTAAGGTCACCATCAAAGACCTCCAGACTCCTGTAGGAAACCTTTGAATCTCATTTGAACAGGTCCAGAATCAGGCACATTCCCCCTTACATTATAATATACAAAACTACCAGGAACAAATAAAAACCTGTAATGGTTTACATGATTTTTTTTCAGCATGGCAAAATCTGGTGTCAGCCTCGACCATGAATCTCTACATGCATCACTACAAAATGTAGCCAAGTTGACACTTATTTGCCTAAAATGCATGAAATTCTTTGTTTCCAAGCTCAAGTGGTACAATTGATCAGTACTGTGTGATGTGTGAAGCCATGCTGAGGCAGGCCTCACCTGGGGCAGGAGTTTTAAGAACTGATTTTTCTACAACCCACTGACTGGTTAACCCTTAGAACCCTAGTCTTTTTTTTTTTTTGATGGCTGTAAGAGGTGCTAGTGTTAGTTCAGTGGTTAATGTTCTTCTCTAGTGTCCGGAAGGTTGTGAGTTCAAACCCCAGGACTGACTAAGAGCCACTGTTGGGCTATTGAGAAAAACCCTTAACTTGGCACTATGCTTGGACTGGATTCTGCCTAAATTATTCTTGTATGGCGCTTCGGATAAAAGGAGTATTTGTAAATATATCAGACACAATATATGTTATTTAAATGGAAACACACATATGATCCTAACACACCACATTAAGCGTTGCAGTCTCTTAATGACTAACACTCAGTCTATTACTATGGCCCACATCACAACTGCTTTGATGAAATAAGAACAAACTTTTTTTGTGTTATATTAGTGAAGAATTATGTAATCTTGTCAATTTTTTTTATTATTTTTACAAACTGTTACAAACAAATACAAATAGTTATTGGTAATGGAATCAGAGTTTTGGACCCAACTGTGCATATGAGACCAGAAGCTGGTTCACTCAGTCTACAGTGACTTTGTGGCTACTCCGACTTTGCAGTACGCATGATAGTTCATTTGCTGATTTACTTTTAAGTGTGGCTGGGCCATACACCAAACTGTGATATATCCAATATTATGTCTGTTCTTGATCTATTGTTCAATGCTGGCTTGCATCACATTGACCCAATTACAGCTAATGCTATGCAGACCGACTTTATTCACAGTGCCAGTATATCTGCTGTCATGCTGCAGCTTTCTCCAGGTCTGTTTATATTTTTCAAAAATACATTGTCAAAGTAAGTTTTGGTCGTCGTCTGCCGTTAAAATAGGTGGATGACAAAGTATTTTATCAAGATGCCATCTTTTATAGTGAGGGTATAGCACTGCGACTGGTGTGCAGAAGCTGCGGGGGAATTTATACAAAACTCGAAAAGTCTGACGTTTGACAATATTTGAAATCCCTAGCTGCAGATGGACACTGACAGATAGACATACACATTCACCCATACACACACTCTTAGCTATTAGGCTGTACCTCAATCACGAAGGGTTTTTCAGAGCCTTAGATGCTTTTCCCATTTGAAAGCTGACCTCCCTCTCACTCTCTCTCCCTTTCTCTCCCTTTCTCTCTCTCACACACACACACACACACACACACACACTCTTGAAATCCTGCTTGTCTTCTAGACAGGGCCCTGGAGAGCCTGCGTTCACAATTCACACTGTCAGATGTGTTTACCTAACACAGGACGCAGCCTGCATTAATTTACTGCCGTTTGTTTTTTCCTCGCTTTCCTATTTTATCCCAACCTTTCTATCTCTTGTTTTTCTTTGTAGTTTCAGGCTCGCTTTGATTATAGCAAGTGGTTTGCCTACTTTTTTGGCCCTCACACCCCTTGTGTGTGAGTTATTTTGTCAACCCAGACTGTAATAAAGGTGCTACCCAACCTCATTGTCCTATCTCTCCAGCTTTATCAGCCTTTGTTCATTTGATCCTGCAGTCGTGTGTGTGATGTGTTTGTCTGCCTGTGTACGTTTGTGAGAGAACAGGAAGTCTGTAAGGGACCATAAAAGAGTAATAGTGTCAACAAACAAAAGTTTTGAAAATGAAAAATCACTCTCTTTCTCTGTGTGTGTGAGTTTAGAAAAAAGGGCCTCGGTTGGCAGCTGCTCTGTTATTTCCTTGGATTCCCCCAGTCTGTTGTAAATCACTGTCATACTTGTCTGCTGTAAAGACATAAAGCAGCTGCTTTACTACCGTGCGAGTGTATGTGTCTATGTGTTCTGCCTTCCCGCTGTGCGAGTGTGTGCGCCTGCATGTTTATGCATTACCTCACCCCGTGACCCATGTAGTGCATTCAAGTTTACCCTGATTGAGAGGGAGAGAGTGTGTGCTTGCTATGGTAAACACATTCTCGTAGTTTGGCTACCCTTGACCTGTAGAGATGATGCATCCAGTGATAGGAATAGATATGAGGTCGGACGACCTGTGTTTCTTATGAAAATGAGGGTCAGGGATCATCCTCGTCCGTGCAGCCAAACACCGAAAACACCTGCTGATGCAATTCTGTATGTGTGTGCGTCTAATCCCACTTCATCAAATCTCTACACAGTCAAGTGTTTCCACATGGACTGCCTGAGGAGTTCACGCTGGTCTTCACCCTGCTGTTGAAGGCGAAGAATCTGAAGGATAACGTCTACCTTTTCCAGATATCCGATGAGCAAGGGTACCCACAGGTACAGAAACAAATTAATTCAGTCTTCTTTCTGCTAAGAAGGCTGTCATAATTAGTGCATAATCATAATCTCAATTAAGGTGATTGGGATTTTTGAGCTGATCGCAATTCTAAAATAATGCAGTCAGTATATATGACATTCATTCTCAATTCGTTTCTTGATATAATCAACCCACTGCACTGTTTTCTCAGTCAAAGACTTGAACTAATTGTAACTATGTTTTTGTTATGGAACACAGTAATACTAAGTGGACACTCTTGCTAAAACATGTTGTAGATTACAAGATCTAGTACCTTAGTAGAGGATAGTACATTATTTATTTTCCTAGTTTTTGCTATAGTACATTGTTTATTGTCCAGTAACTTATTTGTGTATTTCAGTAACAGGACTTTAGTTATTATTTGGGTCATTTCTTTCCTTTGCCATTTTTTTACAGCCTAAAAGGCAAGCAGGAATTTAATTTACTTATATGTTCAGTGCTGATAAATTGCGGTGTATGCGCATTTTTAAAATACTTTTATGCTTGCATTTTAAAAGTGGCATAAAGGCAATAGAAAAGACAAAGCTTTAATTGCAATTATATGTATGACAATTAATCATGACCTACAGGCTTTCTCAGATATTTGACACCCATTTTTTCTCTATAATATGGATATAGGCTACAGGTTCCTACGCCATCGTTCTCTCCAAAGTGTGCCATTAATTTCTAGAGGAGTCTTTCATTAAACCTCATCATTCGAACTGAAACTTAACAGGTGTCCGTTTATTGCCTCGCTGATAATTAGAGCTTAAAGATCTCTGAAGTTAATGAACTAGAATGTATCCTTAACCCTTCTTCAGTCTGTTTGAAAGACAACAATAAGCCTAATGAATTAAAGCTAATCCCATCTTTTCTCGATGCAGCTCTCGTTGGATCTGAACGGGCCGGAGGGCACATTGACTCTGCGGACAGCCTCTGCGGATCCGGATGCCTCGCCGACGGGATGTGTGTTTAATGGAGAAGGGATGAAGTCTCTCCTGGACCTGCGCTGGCACAAAGTGGCGCTGAGTGTACAGAAAAGAGCAGCCTCGCTTCACGTGGACTGCAGCTCTATCGAAACGAAGCCGCTGGAGCCTCGGGGCCACGTTCCAGTCACTGGACACACACTGCTGCTTATGAAAGCCAGCAACGCCGCCCCTGTGGAGGTTAGGGACAAGACCTGGAGGGAATAGTACTCATGGGTGTCCCATTTACTATCTAATTTCTTTTGATTGTCCAGCAATACACTTGGAAAAAAAATGTATGTTAAAATACACCATGTTCCCCTTTAAATAAAATAAAATTAAAAAATTGGTAATTTTGACCAAAAATAAGGGTTAACGTAGAGAGGAGTTGTGTGTGTCATCTTGTAAGACTGAAAAACAGCAGCAGCTGACTTTCTTCTCCCCTGCTAATTGTGCAGAACATCACTAATGGTGTAGTTAGAAAGCTTGCTTCCTGTGCACTGGCAACCTGCAGGCTCAGCCCTGGGCTTTCTGTCTGTAAGGGATATGTGTGTGTGTTCCGGAAGGTTATCTAAGGAAATGTCTGCAGAAGAATACCCACAGGCGATAGTCCAATGAGCTAATGTTACTCAGCTCTCTAAAAGCATGATGAAACCAGACCCTAAGAGTCTGTCCTAACAAGCATCACCCATCATCTATTAATCAATTTCTACTTCTTAATCTAATCAATTCAACCCACACACTCAGCTGAATGGTCAGGTGGTCATGTGTAAGTGCTGGTTCACACATAATCTAAGCAACATGAGCGGCTCAGTTTGCGGCTCGTATGCATTGACCATTCATACATACAGCATTAGCGCTGCGGTAAAGCACAGCAGAGAAGTTTTTCCTTTTATGGTTCGCTAATATATGGAGCATGCAAACATACAAGCATATGGATATATGGAGCATGCAAACATACAAAACAGTTAACAATATTCTAAAGTGAACCTTTCGTCGACTTATTTAGGCTACTCATTTAATGTCTATTTCCTTGTAGATCTGTCTAAATAGTTTGGGGTGCATGTTCCTTTCATATTTTTGAACAGTACTAGAAATGTTTTCACTCGTTTCTTATTTCGTTTTCCATAGTAGGCATTACTGTTTTTCTTTCCTTGAATTGCGACATGCCGCATGAGGAAAAAATAGGCTCGACACCGAAGCTCTAGATGTTGTGCTGCTTCAGGGATGCAGCACTGCGCTGCTTATGCAAGCTGTCTGAATTTTTTTAACCGGTTAATAAGGATGCAGAAAAGAAAAGCATGACGTTCCGCACCCACACACGTCACACAGAGGTAATACAGTATGTGTGAACAGGACCTAACACAGTGAGCTGCTAGCTTCAACCAGCCTTTTTGACTCAAGTGACTTAAACACTCATTAGAATTTTTTCACACATTCCACTTCTGTGCTTCTCTTCCTTCATTACACGTCACTTTTTTTTACACCATTCTTTTCATGGCTCTCCAATTATTGCTTCTCAAATGATGCTTCATGGTTGGTTGACATAATTTGGTTCTTAGTGCAGTTTATTTAATCACCAAACAAAGATTAAACAGCCCTTTGTTGTGTCTCTGTCAGATGGACATCCAGCAGGTGATGGTGTATTGCGATCCATCTCTGGCCATCCAGGAAGCCTGCTGTGAGATCGTGGGAGCTCGGGTAAGTCGATCTCAAATGTACAAACCAGTAAAATAAAACACCGGCAACATTGTTTAAAACTTAAATAGCATAGTATAAAACATTTCTAGCTGTTTGAGAAATCTTTTTTTTTTTTATTGTGGCACCATATTTTTCATTCAAATAGTAACCTACAGTATGTATGCTCCTAATTGTTGTCTTTTAATGACTAAATCTCATATTGACTTAATTGGTACCTCATTGTGCACTCATCTCTACTGCTTTCAGTAAATAAAAATTTACTGAATTTCTTTTATTATCTGAAAATCTTTTTTGAGAAATATAATTTGATGAAATGATATTCATTTTTTATTGATAACTGATTAAATAAAAACAGCTTTTGATAGCGCACTCACACATTTGAACCCTAATGTATTTTTTTAATGAATGGTACAATAAACAGTTGTGAACATTTGCTTAATACATGATAAGGTCATTAGTGAGCCTGTGGTTTTGCAATCAGATTTGGTAACATCTCAGTCATTATCTCAGTCTTACAGTTTGGGTTATTATGTAGCATAATGATGTTGTGTATAACAACATATAACTCCCTGACAAATAAAGATGATCATTTCCTCGTTGTTAATCATATTGTGGCAGATTTTATTTGGTGTTGTTCTGTGTTATTTATTTATTTGTATTTTTCCCAGTCAGTCTCTTTTGTGCAAATGCACTTTTAGAACAATGTGTATGTTGCCGTTTATTTGCAGCTTTAAAACGTTGGCATAGAATTGATAAGAGTATGAAAATGCAGCTAATGTGTCATTTAAACTTCATTTTAGGAGCTTAGTCCAACTGTACGGCAAATTACCTCAATATATCGATAGTTTCGCTTGAGCACACAGCAGCCAAAGTTTTTGTTTAAGAGTTAAAGAAAAAGTGAGATTGTCTTCAGGAGAGAAATGAGTCTCATTAGGCACTGGACATGCACAATATTTCTGCTGAATTATGCAGCAAAATGAGAATAGTGGCCTTGCTACATGTAGGAAAGAATGTAGGCTGATATATATTTTGATCCGGAGGACATCCAGGAGTCCACTATCCTTTTTTTCTTTTCTTTTTTTCTTTTTGGGCATTGCTAGCCAATGTTCATCACAGCTGTGGAATCAGTAGCACACACATTAAAACTCCAGCATGGAGTCATGGAAGGCACACCTAGTGTTTTGTACAAAAAGAAGTGGATGCAAAAAAATGTCAAAATGTCAAAACATCAGTTTTAGGGTTTCAGAAACAAGACTCAAGTGGTGTTGCATCATGGCATAAACTTACATAAGGACGTCCTTGGTGCCAGAACTGGACTTGAGTCATCCATATTGAAGAGTTGCTTTTTTTCACTGGAATGAAGCGTATCTCTTTTTTTTGTCAAAGAATTGATCAGAGCTCTGACAGGGTTCGGCTTGCTGAATTGCTAAGGTTCAGAGAAACGTTCCGCTCCCACGAAGCTCCTGCCTACGCAAAAGGCATCCAGCCTCCCGAATAAAGAGCTCAGGAGATGCTGCCTGTATGAGAGGAAAGGAGGCCACAGGAGAGTACGTACAGCCAGTTCCGCTCTGGAGTTTGGAACTGGGTGTGCCTGTGCTGTTGGATCAGCAAGTATGTTAGAACTCCGATGATCCAAAGAATGGTAGATATCACACAGCACTATGGGAGGTTTTTGAGTGTTTAATAGCAAAATATTTCATGGATGCTTTATTTGGGAGGGTAGGCACGATCATTGTAATCGTGTTGCTAAACTTCTCTCAGTCAAACATTTTAATGAGCCATTTTAATGAGGAAGGAGCTGGCAAGTCTTTGGCGCTTGGTGTTGTGTTGGGGCATATGCTCAGGGTGTCCTGTGAGCAGAGTTTAAAATGGAAACAAGGGCAACAGATGCCCCTAAACAAACTCTCTTTAGAAAAAAAAAAACTCAACCGTTTGCATCAACAAGTTTTAGAAAAGGAGGAAAGCAGTATCTATGTTACATGGTGAGTAGTGTTGCAGACATTTTTAAAGGCCATATGTGTTTTGGACCCTCATCAGTGTCAGCTGGTGTGCTTTTACTAGTAACCATTTATACAGACGTTTGGCAGGCTTCCCACACTTCAGATTTGGATAGGGAACAGTCTGATCATCTTAACAGTTTGTTGTATGACCCTTTGACCTTGGTTCCTCCTCAGTGCCCCCCAGATGCCCCAAAAAGCCGCCGAGCAGCAGAGAACCTGGTGGAGATTTTGCCCAACCTCTTCAGCCAGGTAGGTGTGATTGAAGTCTAACAAAATGATGCCCTCCTTATATACCATGCACCATAAACAACTAGCGTATTAAGTATGCCACATTAAGATCATATTATAAAATCATTAACCTGCATTAATAACAGATGACCAGATTGATCTTGTTGCGTAGAATTGCCTGTGAACCACACAAAACGTTGCAATGCATGGTCTCTTTAAGAAATGTTTACCCATAGGACCAGTCAGAAGGTTTTGATAAAGCCTGTGTTTAAAGCTTCCAGCCCACTTCACAACGCCCAGAACAGAACAGAAACCAAGCCTTAGCTTGCATTAGCCAGCTTGCATTAGCCAGTTCTACAGATTAGCCATCAGCCACAGATGCTTATCTATAGAACAAGGCCCAGCTGTAGCCTTCAGGCAAGTCCGATGTTCAGACTCCATACAGAGCTGGAGACATGCGAGTGAACCATAAGATAAACTGTTACCTATGCTACGCCTATGCTGCATTTAACACAATCAAAACTATTATCAGACATGTAGCATTGGTCTTACAGGCAGGTGAATGATCTGCTAGATCTAGATCTGCTGTAGCACATTTAGAAATAATGAATTGCTGAATTATAGTTTCTATGTCTCTGGCTCTACCATCTCTTTCTTTTCCCATTTCTATTTCTCTGGCCCTCTTATTGTCGTTATCACTTGGTGGCTTTGCCTATTTTGCATTCAGAACGGATTGTTGGTCCTTACTCATCTCCCCTCCTGTTAATGACTTGAGTGTGTGCCCTGTTCCCAGCTGCAATCTATTTGTTCTCCGATGGCTCAGCTTGCATTGCAAATAACGCTGTTCTTAACATGCCTTTTACAAACCAGAGGTTCAGCTCAGCAGTTATTAGTATATGTAAACCCACTGAACTTAGGTTTGTCTCTCTCATTTCTTTGCCCCTCTTGTCGAGACTTTCTCCATTGCCAATCTAGTGTTTATGTGTGCATCTTGTTTTCTGCCAGAACCTATTAATCAGCCAACAAACACTGTGGAAACCAAAAGTAGCAACTCGTAAGACCAACAATTACGGCGCTTTGAATTCTAACAAAAATACCTGTTTGAAGAAAGTAGCTCTTTGGATTTATGTTGTGTTGTGTGATGCAGCTCTGAGGAGAAGTATAATCTTGCTATAGATATGTTTGCGTCTGTTTGTGAGCGGGTGTAGTGGGGTCTTGATTCCAGAGTGAGAGAGCGATAATGAATTTAAAGCTCTATTGTTGCCTACGAAAATAAGCAGCACCAACCACAGACTGTTATAAAAAATATCCCACATCACAGACTGGATACACTGCCTAGAGAAAAATGCATAAAAGGATAAGAAAGAAAAAACAAAAATAGAGTTAAATTTGGCATTAATATTGGTACTTTGTTCTTTTTGTATGTGTCAGACAGACCGTCCAACAATGGTCCTAACTGTCTCACTGACTGACTGAATTACCTCTCATTAATAAAATATCCATGGCCAAGGGTTCCAAGGAACGTCACACAGTGTAGTGTGTAGTGTAGTTTAGCAAACCTAGCTTATTCACTTGCTAGTTAAACGCATTGATCACATAGCGATGTGAATGGTTAGCTAGAGTTAGCTGGCTAGTTAATACTGCTGTGGGATGATGGTGATAAACATCTGTTTGCTAATTCTGAAAGCAATTATCAGTATTCTTTTTTTCTTCTGTACAAAACAGTTTTGTAAACACATGTGTTATTAAAGAACTCGCAAGTTAGCAGGCAAGCGTGAGGCATATCTTTTAAGCATTGAGATATTGAAGACCAGCCACCTTTGAACTTTTTGTTATCTATAATGTGTTATAAAAGAAAACTTTTTTTTTCAATGCAAACACGTATGATTATATTAGCTAGCTAGCAAGGGAAACGCTAGCCATGTTTCAATCTATAATGTTAGCAAGCTAGCTCGTAACCAGTAGCCCTATGTTCTCACGACTAATTATTATGGACCAATGTCCTGTTAAATTTTGCTCGTCTTGTTTTTGTCCTTTCCTACTCACTTTGCAATGCATCTGTTCCTCCTCTTAAATATTTCTAACAAAGTAAAGTGGAGGAAGAGAGAGTAATTGGACTATTAGCTGAGGGCTAGTCATGGCGTAGGATCGTGTTTTTCCACATATGGTAGGAACCAGTGTGGGTTATTAGTGGGTTAATAAAGATGCGTGTTCCTAAGAGAGCTGTCTTTTGAACGTATTCTCAGTGTGGTCTGCCCTCAGCTGCTCCCTCACATCCGCAGTTTGTTTGCTCCATTGCTAATACACACTCACACATGTACCTTAATCATTTCCAGAGGGCTTTTTGACTAGAGCCAAACGCTCACATACACAAACACAAACTAATTTTGACACGTTTGCAAGCACAAGCATAGGTATGCACAGGGTTTCTTGCTATTGCTAACAAAAATACACCCACATAAAATCTGCAAAGGTGAGTCATTTTCCCGTTCTCGCCCTCTGTGTTTTAGCGCTACCTCATGCAGCATCCAGTACACATCATGCAGGTCAGACTCTGTACTCTTTATGAGTCGTGCTAACAGTAGGAGTTCAGAACTGTAGCTGCAAAGCTTACTTCTTCTGTGTATATATGGCATCTGCTCTCTTAATCTCTCATGTGGCGTGGGAAGAGAAGACTCATAAGCACGATTTCTGTTATGTGCTTTAATAGGAATCCTTGTTAAAATAATTAGTCATTTTATCCAATCCCACTGATAAAATGTCAACAGTGTCAGGATCCAAGCTGGTTTATGCTGGTTACTGTCGGTCTGGTGCTCGTGGGTTACCAAAACCTTATTGGTTAATCTGGTCTTGCTGGTGAAACTGACATGGTTTGCAATCAGCATGCATAATGTTTGTCATGTTTTTTCAGCAGGGATTTTGTGAATTCATTTAGCGTCCACAGATGCTAGACCCTACTGTCTATTTTTTATTTTTTTTTATCTCGTTCCAGTGAGCACCGACTAACCAGACGTCCATGGATTTAAATGGCCCATAAAAAGACGATATTATAGGTTGGTCCTAGTCCTGATATGGTCCCTAAATATGCCTCCTTTTTGGGTCCATATTAAGGTTCACATCTTATCATAATCGTCTTCTTTTCTATGATTTTCATTCTGGCCGAAATCTAGACGTCCCATTAACGTTACCAACGATGTCTTTTTGACGTTTTTAAAATGTCTTTGTGCTGGCTTTTCATATTGGCATTCGTACTGATTCGGTCTCGGGGGGGCTGGGGGAATCCAGCACAGTTTGGTGATTTCCCTGTTCAAACACCTCTGATTGAACTCACCAGGTAATTTCTAGGCTTAGTAGGAAAATCACCAAACTACGCTGGACTCTGACCCTCTAGGACTGGAACTGATGACCCCTGAGTTGGAGAGTATGTCTGAGTTAAGACAGTCCCAATGAGAGGAGTGAGGTGCTTTATGGCAATATGCACAAGCTTTGTGTGTGCATGTTTTGGGCTTGTTTTGGGCTTTCTCTCCTGCGTGTAGCCTTTTTTCAGCCATCACTTTAAGATATTAGTGTTAATTTAACTTTATATGCTGGCAATTTACAAAAGCAAACACTCCTATGGATGTGTCATCCACCTCTGTGCTGGATACATGCACACACATGCTCACTATTGTTCCTGACTCGAGAGCTGTCAGGAATGTGGCATAGCAGTCAGTGTTGCATAGGACATGGAGTCTGCGCACACATATGCGTGTCTGTGGGTAATGAGTTGCAGGCAGTGTGTTGGTGACTGATGTATTCCCAGCGTTGTTGCATTAATCGTCTCATGCACTGCCACGCCGGCACGGCTCGAGTGAGATCATCGGAGTCGACTTAAACAAAGCGCCATGTATTATTAATCCCTACATTCCACTGTTGTGTGTTTGCAACACGTCACGGTAATGCTCTTCAGTCTTGTGCATGCCCAGAGCTGTGTGGACAATTTGCTTTCCACATGCTCCATCTCTGTTGCAGACTGGGAGTGTGTGTGTGTGTGTGTGTGTGTGTGTGTTGCTTTACTTGGCCCTTAATATGTTGCTTGGTCCTGCAGGCAGAACTGGAGATTAGGCATTCAGCTTTGTTTGCCATTGTGTATTTTACCTTGTCGTTTTCTGCATGTCTGGCATTGAGCTTAGTTTTCCAAAAGCGTAATATGAAAAATGTCTTTATTGTAAGATAGACTGGGTATAATTTTAATGATCGTTTCAGATTGACTATTCATCAACTCTCTCTACCTTGCTATGATGATGGCTATTGGCTAAGCTACTGATTTTTTAGGAAATATACTGTTGCCAGTATTAACAGCAAATATAAAATATACATGCAAAGAAGAGTTTTTAGCAGAGCCTTTTCCAGCAGTCTAACCACTTTTATCCCTTGCTCATTTTTTTTTTACAGCCAATCCATGGATCAAAAGACTTGGCGGAAAAAGTAAGTCTCGTAAACTGAGCCAGCAGAAACAACATTTGATCCTATCTTTAGACAAGAAGAATCTGCCACATGTGCTACATTAGTTAGAGCTCAGGCAGGAGGCTCTTCCTTACACACCAACAGGCCTTTGATGAACTCCATAATTCAGTTTAAATGGTAAGCAGATAACTATATATGGAGTGGTAGTAGAGATAGAGAGAATTCTAACGCCAGCTGAGATTGAAAATTGAGATAATACACTGACAGCAGAATCATTTGTATGTTATTATGCAGCACCAATCTTCAGGGGCTCGCTGGTTTCCTGCCTGTTTTGTCGCTCATGTGCAATAACAGAGTAGTGCTTCAAATTAGCATACTAAACATCTCCTGTCAGTCTATTTCGTACTTCGTTTGTGTAGACTCTCAATCACTTACGGCTCACTGAAGAAAAGCATTTTACCTGTTTTCAGATGAATGAAATAGTCTTTAGAAAGGAACGTGAACATGTTCTAATGAATTCAAATGACAGCATTTGGCTTCAGGAAACTCTTTTATTTTTGTTTAAAAAGTTTGAGTTTTAATTAGCCAACCTAATTTGGACGTCTTAAGATGTTCGTAAATATTGTGCAAGATGACTAATGCAAATTGTCTCTCCTGCTCTTGAAAATAACCACCACGGACCTATTCATGTCTGAAACCGAAGAAAAAGTTAAAAGACTCTGGCAGTGACACTCGACGCGTACAGGGGTATAGCTCACATTTCAACCCCTCTCCCCACAGATGCATGATTGGAAAGGATGAGTAAGAGTGCACTACTCATGCCAGGAGAGTGCAGAAATTTTTTTCTCACTTTCTTACCGTTAGCTCACCTCAATCAGTACACGTAAACAGCCTGGTCTCGAAGCAGGACTTACGACGCGGCGGGTGGTAGATTTTGTTTTAATTACGGCCTTCCGCCATAAGCGTCGGCTATTTATGAGCTGCTTTAGTTCACATGTGCCCCCTCCTGCCCGCGTAGCGCTCCAGCTGGCATGTGCGAGTGCTGCCGTAGGGATCCTGCTGTTCTTACTGATCTTTATCTCCCGCGAGAGAGATAGGCCATGCTAAAGAGACGCACCAGTGCAGCACCCCCCCTTTCCCTTGTTTACCCCCCTCCTTATATGCGCAGGCTTTTTCACTCCGTCCTTCGCTCTTAGACTGTGTTTTACTGCCATCCTCAGTCCAACATGTGAAATTCTCAGTCATCATGGCTTCAGTGAAATGATTTGGTTTTTACTTTCTCTCCTAGTGCGCTGGCTGTGTGTTGATCAGTGAGGATCAGAATGTGGGTACAACAGTACTGTTTGGCACATATGGAGCATGTATTTATGGCTGTGTAGGGAGTATTCGCCATGTGCATGAATGTGCATGGAAGAGTGCTGCACTTCTTCATATGTCGCCCAAGCGAATGGTTTTAGGAGAGCTGTTAGAAGAATAAGTGTGGAGAAAATGTGGACGATGGGTTTGCAGCTCATGATGTGAAAGACGGCATTAAGCCCTTTCTTTGTCGTGCTGCATGATGCACTTGCGCTCGCAACACACGGGCTTGTGTGAGCACGCTCTGTATACACACGACACATAAGTGTGTTTTGCATAGTGTTTGCGAACTGCGTTGTAAAAGGTTCTCTGTTGTGTTACAGCTTGTCCAGGAAGGGCAAGCTGGTCAGCCTGGCCTTAAAGGAGAAAAGGGAGACCGGGTAAGAATAAGCAATTATTTGACTATCACTGACGAGCATTTGGCAAAGCACAATAAACACAGCTGTCACTCATGGCCCAGACCTGCCGAGATTAGACGAGCGAGTCAGGCAGTGCACGGGGAGCTTCATTTGTTTTGGCATCATTAAGCTCTGGCTCATTAGAGATTGGCCCTTTTTGCCAAAGCAAAAAGTTTTCCAAGCTTTCATTATTTTTGGCATTGTCTACTGATACATTAATGGCAAAGCCCATCTCCTTAATAAGAGGAAATAAGATGATCATGAGAGAATATTAAACTGACTTTGTGCTCCTCTTGGTAGGAATCATTAGAATACCTGTGTGTATCATATTTTAAGAGGATTATATTATATCACTATGCAATGATCCTTTTAATCCATCTGCAGGGTCTGGACTGCACTGGGGCTGGAGTTCCCGGTCGAGTAAGTTCTTCACCTTTACCCACAACTTTCATTTTAATATCACTACTGATTGTTCTATAACAGGAGGTTCTGTTTGCTCAGCCTGTGTACTTGCATGTATCTGTGTGTTGCAGTGCCCAGAAGCAGGAAAGGGGGAGAAAGGAGAGAAAGGAGAGCCGGTGAGTGTGTGTTCGTGAGTGTGGCGAGAACAATGGATTGTTCGAGGCGCTCTGCTTGAGCCGAGGGGGATATCTTGATCCTGTTTCTGCCCTTCTATTCAACTGTTACTTATTCATTTATATTTCAGGCTTTGTCTGGAAACTGGGAGGCAGCTTTAGGAATTAAGGTGAAAAAAAAGCACTAATGGTCTTGCACTGTTCTTCTTTATGTATTTATGTACAGTTTATTGAATTTCTACATACTTAAAGTTCAGGAGACCTCAGCTCTCGCTCTCTCTCTCTCTCTCTTTCTCTCTCTGTGTCTAAATTTTTCTCTCTCAATCACCATCTAATTCACACTCTCTTTCCTCTCTCACTTTTAGGGAGATAAAGGACAGAAGGGTGATGTCGGATCCCAAGGTCTGACTGGAAGTCCAGGCAAAGATGTATGTAAAGAATCACTGACATGAGCCCTCATTTTCTACTTTACCTTGTTTATCCACACCTTCCTATTATATTTCCTTTCATATTTCACAATACTTGATGGCAATATCCTTTGTAATTGTCCTACCAAATAATTTGTTACTACTTAAGCGTGTGCACGCAAGCGACTCCTCCATGATCTTTAAAATCCATACATGCATAGTGCACAGCTTTTTAAAAGCGTTATAAGGAATTAGCTGCTCGCTGCCGCCTGTTCCCCATCTGTGAGATCTCTTTAGAAGTTAAATCTTCTTAATGCCTCATAGATTACCTTAGACCAACAAAGGCCTGTAAATCAATTCTCCCCCATTGATTCGGAGTCGGAGCGTATTAACCAAGATTTAAACACCCTAATCTTTTTTGTTTGTTTGTTTTTCCAGTATACAAGTATGCTAACAGATTCAGTGCTTAGTGCGTGTTTACAGTTTTAATTCTTTTTAATTCTAAATTGTTTATCTGCTTAAACCAACCTTCACTGATGACCTGACTGTTTCAGATTGAATAGATAATTTCTGGGGTTTTTTTTGTGGTGTGTGTTGTTGCTGTTGGTGTCAAATATATGTGTGTGTATGTCAATGTACAAAGCGATACAATGCTCTGCCTTGTTCCAGGGTCGCGGTGGCTCTATTTGTGTGGTGGGTCCTAAAGGACAGAAGGTAAAACAGACTGGAAATGGAAATTTTATTTTAAAGTTTACATGCAACACTGCAGCGTATAAATTTTTCAACTGCTTTGACTGATTTGAAAGGGGAGCACAGGTTCAGTTGGTCCAGAGGGGCTTGCAGGAGAACCAGGCTCACCAGGACCTCCTGGGCCTCCTGGTATTGGCAAACCAGGACTACCAGTAAGCACTTAATCATAATGTCTCATATTACACATGCATTTCCACAATGGATTTTGATTGTTTGTGTCCTCATGTTCGATCAGTCCGTGCATCATATTTAGCATTTAAAGTTTTGTGCTGGCCTTCAAGTCACAGATTAATGATGTCCTGTGATTCAGCAGAGACCTGCTACATTGGGAATCATAAGTAAATTAGAGAGAAAATTGATACATAAATACAATAGGGTTCAGATGTCTGAGTCCACTACCAAGAGCTGGTTTTATTTCATCACATCAAAAACTAATAAAACACCTTTACTTAATTTATTAAATAATACATCATTTAAAAAAAGACATTCATTTTTAGCTGTTTTTAGAACCCACAGTGTTTAAAGTTAATGTAACAACTAACACCTGATATTATGCCATGCATTGCATTTGCTTTCATCAATAAGAACAAATATATATATATTATGTAACCTTGCATTAGTTAATTTGCAATGCATTCTAACTTTGAATGTTTTAGCCCAAGACATTTGTACCCCGGTGTACAGAAAAAAAAATACATGAAGCAGTTTTGCTACCAATTGAGTTAATAGATATATTCACGATGATCTATGACACGTATACAGTTTATTAAATTTAATCTTTATGAAATGAATTATGGCTGATTCTCAGTTCTTCATCTTATTTTGTATTTTTACTCAGGGGATCCCAGGAGTACCTGGATCAAAGGGAGGCAAAGTAAGTGGAGTGCAATTTGACTGATTATTGTAAGAATTTGTTAGACTGAGGTACAATTGTTTCCTCTCAGCAGACTCCACTCATGACTACATCATGAGATGTTTCAAAGAACTGTCTCTGATCAAAGTAATATCTGTATCTCGCTGTTCACAGGGGAATTCTGGGTTACCTGGGAAGGATGGGATAAGAGGTGATCCTGTAAGTGTGATATTCCTTTCATAGTGAAGGCTTTGTTTTAAATCATTTATTATTCAGAGGGGATTGAATATGCTCTGTCTGTGCCACACCATAATTAGTGTCATTGCCACTATTGCCATCAGCATTATCGCTATAATTATAATTTGCAAGTACATCTAAGTGGAAGTGGATGTGCTGCCGAACACACTTTGTTCGCTTTGATGTTTTGCTTTGGATGCTTGCAGGGTCCAAGAGGTTCAGGGGGACCCAAAGGTGAAAAGGTCAGTCAATCCAGACTATTAACAATCAATGGTGCCACACTGTCAGATACAGGAACTGTATACCACATTCTTACTAAACAGTTCTACATCATATCATAACTTATTTAAAATATTTATTTTATTTAGTTTATTTGTTATTTAATTGTATGTATGCTTTATTTATTTATTGACTTACTTATGTACAGTTTTAAAATTTTTGATTTCTTATCACATTGTTAATTTTATTAATATTTTATTTATTTACTTATATATTTGTCACGGTCGTGACGGAGGCTGGACACATGCGCAAAGCTTTTCTCAAACATTTATTAAACATACTTATCACACTGAAGAACTGAATACATGAACTGAGGACACGCCGTGACAGGCGTGCTAAACACACAAAATGGAAGACAACACAGAACGGAAACAGGCGGGTATTTAAACATATAGAAATCAAGGGGAGACAGACGAGGAACAGCTGGTAACATTTAACATAACTCACGTTTAGTTGTCACGTGACAACTAAACACAGACAGAAACGCGTGGTCGCGCACGTAACGGCCGTCACCATGGTGACCGCCACGCTATGTCACGCGCACAGCCGCGCACGGGACAGAACCCCCCCGCTACGGCGCTGCTCCCGCATCGCCCTAACCGGCAGCCCAGAGGGGGCCCCGGGCCCGTGGGGCCAATGTCCATGTCCGGGTGGTGACACGGAGGCCGGCCCCGCACTGGGGACCACCCACCCCCAGCGCAGCCGGGGAGCTGCGTGACGACGTGCTCCGCCAGGGATGGACGCAGCACGTTCTCGTCCCCAAAGCCCAGGGACGGCGCAAGAAAGTCCAGGGTGGGAGCTAGAGGCAAAGCCTCATCACCATGCCCGAAGGCCCACCGGCGGCGCTCTCTCCGAGATAGCGAGCTCCCGGAAGAGCTCCACTAGCCGGTCCACGTCCTCGTTGGACACCCGGGGGCCACCCACCGCGGTGTCAGGATGCGAAGTGGCGTCGTCGTCCCCGAAGCCCAGGGGTTGAGTGACGACGTCCTCCGTGGTGTCGGTGGACACCCGGGGGCCGCCCTCTTGGCCGTGCCTCCCGCGGCGTTTGGGAACTCGGTTACGCCTCCTGCCGCGTCTGGGAACTGAGTTACGCCTCCCCCGGCATCTGGGATCAGGGTTACGCCTTCAGCGGCGTTTGTGAACTGGGTTACGCCTCCCGCGGCATCTGGGATCAAGGTTACGCCTCCCGCGGCATCAGGGATCAAGATTACACCTCCTGCGGCTTCTGGGACGGCCTCGACAGCTGTCATCAGCCCCCACCAAAGAAATTCTGTTTCTTTGAAGATTGTCTGCTTCCCTGGGCCGAGGAAGGGGGCCAGATCGTCTAGCCAGCGCTGATGCTCCGCGAGCTTTGCCAGGATCTTCTCCGGGCCGACTCCTTCATTTGCCCGCTGGCTTGGTACCATGATGTCCCCCTTTCTTCCGCGGCTTCCTCCGCCGTGACGAGAATTGCCGCCAGCCTCCTTGGATCCTCGGCTTTCAGAAGCCAACAAAGTTCCGTTGTGGCTTCCCACTTTTTCTGGGCAGCAAGCCTCACTGTTGCGACGGAGGCTGGACACATGCGCAAAGCTTTTCTCAAACATTTATTAAACATACTTATCACACAGAACTGAATACATGAACTGACAGGACACGCCGTGACAGGCGTGCTAA
>JAOUQW010000011.1:10777763-10788869 GCA_028565825.1 Olivaichthys viedmensis
CTCATGCAAGGGACTTCATCAGTTCTTTGGAATAATGGAACATCCCCTGGCATTTAAATCTCTGTCTGTCCTTCACACCTATGACATGGTATAACTTGTTACATTGACATGACACTGAAGTCAAGATTTGTGAATTGATGTAAAACCTCTGGGCTTAAAATCTCAAGAGCCTACGATCCCTAGATGTGTTTTTTATTAATATCTTTCCTATCTAAGATTCCCTTAGAGCACAATAAAGTATCACACTCTTACTCTGAATCCTGGGACTTTTTCATGCAGCAATAGTCAGTATGTTGTAAACAGTATTACTCGAACTCCCAGTCTAACACTTGTGTATTATATTGGCCCTGATAAGTCAATATATTATGCTGCCTCGGCATGCTCCTCGATCATTGCTTTACACCCCTTTTTTTAGTTTGAGGTTATCTTGTGGAAGGCAATCCTCACCTCAGAAAATGCAGCACATTTTTTGTTTGCTGAACCGATGGAACGAGGCTTCAGGCCTGCTGGGTTTATATCCAATGAGTAATGATGCCCTTATCCCGTTTGCCACCAACCAAGCCACGCAATCATATTCTGTCTCATGTAATTATAGCCGCTGGGAGCTTTTTTATAACTCATCTACTGAGGCCCGGCGATTTCTCTCTAAGCAAGAACCTCTGTCAACAGCAGCAGGTTTTTTTCCTCTTTCATCCCATTCGAGGAGGCAGAGATGAAATCTCCACAATGTAATGTGTGCTTTTGGCTCTTCCATCTTTTTTTACCCATTTAGTCTTACTGTCTGTTTCTCTGTGTGAGAGGGTAAAATCTGCCAAATAAGAGTCTACTTGGCGCACCATGAGACAATGGTGTGCATTTCTCCACAACCATTTGCAATAAAATGAGAGGCAATTCCTCTTAGTCAGATATGGACCTGGGGAAAGGGAGGAGGATAGATGGAGAGAGCAAGCGAGGGCAAGAGAGAGAGATATATGGGGAAAGAGAGAGAGAGAGAGGGAGGAAAGGTGCAGTGTGTAAAGTGATACAGCATCAGTGAGCAAGGCAAGCAATACTGTCACGGTAAGAAAGACTAATCTGGTTTGAATCCTTTTTGTCTTATATTCCTCTAGGGCTCTCCGGGAAAGGATGGAAAGACAGGAGAAAAGGTTTGTACTCTTTTGTGTTTTTAATATCACCAATTAAGAAGCGGTTTGACTTTTCTTTTTTTTGCCTTTGAGGCAAATTGCAGTTGCCATGAAAACATTGACAAGCCTTCGCCTTCGCCTTCCCCCAACCCACCCACATGGAATAGATACAGAATTAAGCTGTTCTGTCCAATTAGAGGTGGGCCTAATTTCAGGGCCGGAAAAATTACAACAGAGGTCTGAAATAAAAAAACGAGCCAGATCTGTTGCATGGCAATATTGCGGGTATATTTGTATGAATGTATTTATGTACGTATCTTTGAAATCATATGAATACTATGGGATTAGAAACTGCACCATTAACACAAGCATTCAAAAAGCATCAGGCAAGCACACTTATACAATAGGGTCTAAAAGTCTTAAGTTCACCACCAAGAACTGTTGTTATTAAATCATTTATCAAAAGCTAACACTTGACATCGCAGAAGGAGTGTGTTTTGACAGGCAATGCATGTGCAATGTGTCTTCCAGACCACTTCAGACCACTTTTGTTCCTGCTGTTTTCAGTTGTGAAGTGATAGCTGAATGTTTCAGTACTGTTTGTTTCACAGGGAGTTCCAGGGTCAGATGGGGCCAAAGGGGAGAAGGTGAGTTTGGACTCTTGCAGAATTAAAGAGGAAAGATGAAGCGTCTCTTCACTGTTCAGACAGAAATACTCAAATAAACCCATCTGTTTTTTTCTGTCCTTGTCAGGGCGAATCGTGTGCTGTGTGCCCCACTCTCGGTGAAAAAAATCCAAGTGTTTTGGCCTCTCAGACTCAGAGGGTGAAGGGAGAAAAAGGGGAGCCAGGGAATGGACAGAAGGGGAAACAGGTGAGTTATGTTATTTCTGAGCAGAGCTGTTAATTTTAGTAACTTAGTACGAACAAACTGGCGTAAATATATAGAATGTGTTGTTAAAATGAATAAGATTAGGCCTCATGCACTAGATCTTTCATTTACCTGTAATGTAAGTGTACCCCTGTTTTTCTCAGGCAGCTGTTATTGTAAAGTGTATTTCTCATATTCTTTTTTCCCCTTCCTTTCTTAGTCACTCTCATTATCCTTCTTTTATTTCCTCTCTTTCCTTCTCAGGGAGAACCAGGTATAAGTGGCCTGTCTGGACTCAAAGGGGAAAAGGTCAGCCTTGCTGAACACACTTGCACATTAATCATGTCTTCTTTTAGAACTCAGTACATTTACAGTTATTCCTTTTTTTCAGCAGATGCTTCCATCTAAAGCCACTTACAAGTCAAGCAGAATCGAATCTAAAGGGTTTAAGGGTCACCTTCTGGTCCCTAGCACTGCCGAACTCCCACTTCCATAGGGCAAAGCCCTATTCAAACATTGATTAATTTTGCATACTAGGGATGTGGGGTAATGTAATTATTACCAAAGTATCTCTGTGATTCTAGTCTCATCTCGTGACTCCGTCATGTCAGTACATTTTTACGAACTGCACATTCCTGCAGCCTATTTTAATTATGATCAAGATTTTTGTCTCCTTCCATTAATTTAATAATATTCGAGAGCTTAGAAAAAGTTTAGCTAAAGCTTGTTGGCTAATGTTAGATATCAGTGGTTACTGACTTGGGCGCGTGACATCATGAGCTTCCTATTCATATGTTTTAACTGTCTGTTTGGTTGCATACAGTAGTGGCTTTATTTATTTATGTACTTATTTATGTATTGTCGGAATGTATTAATATAGCGCTTTTAACAATAGACATTGTCACAAATCAGCTTTACAGAAATCCGGGTGTACATCTAGATTCCTAATGAGCAAGCCAGATACAGTGACAGTGGCAAGGAAAAACTCCCTGAGGCGACATGAGGAAGAAACCTTGAGAGGAACCAGACTCAAAAGGGAACTCATCCTCTTCTAGGTGACATCGGATAGTGGGATTTTGATCATTACAGCATACAGTTGTATAGAGAAAAGGCAAACAGTACTAAATGTGTTAAAAGGATACAGAATTTTCGGTAAAGTGTTTATATTCAGCATTTAAAAGATTCACACTCAATCAATGTAACAAAGAAGCAGTCTTATTTTGATTTAAAGATTTATCCATGTGAAAGAATGCAGGCTTATAATGAATCATTTCAATATTGAGCACAAAAAATCGTGATTATCATAAAATGAACTGTAGAAATAAGCCCAGGTAATATCTATCCCGTGCAAATTGACATGCTGGTAAATATTGTCATATCGTTTGAGAAAGGAGTTGGAGTATGGAGTACGGAGGCACTTAAGTGTTTACTTGTATTCTCAGTGGCCCAAATCAGTAAAGGTACTGAAACAGTGTGGTGAAAATCAATGATTCACTACATTTTCTCAATCATGCAAGATGCACAGTGTCTAACTCTTTGTAGTTTGTTGGTATCCAAGATTTGGTTCCAAGAATGCAAGAATATCAAAATAGCCTCAATACACAATGAGTACTCACTAGATACTATTCTCTAAAAGGTAGATAGAACGAAGAGAGAGGGCTTTGAGAGAGAAGCCAACAGAGCATCTGTCCATATTTCTCTGTTTTGAAAATGATGTTTTCAAAGTTTGAAATGTGCTTAATTTTTTATTTGATTTATTATTTTCTTTTCATTAAAAGTGGCCTAAATAACATTCAGTAGAAAACATTACCATGTTATCCTTTTCATTTGCATTTAGAATCTTAAATGCGACCTTGGCACAGGACATTAAGCACTGGAAGATAGCCGGTTCCGTCTACGTGTGTTAAATGCTTGCCTGCTCTTGACATTTATAATTTGTGCTAAATATCCTAAAGCTCCTAACACCTTGAAGCATTGAAATAAAATTATGTACATTTCAAACCGACAGCTAGCATAACATTAGTTAACTAGCTAGCAGTGTTTAAATGCGTTCAGCCATATGATTTATATTGAGCTGAAATGTTATACTTGACGGATTAAGTCGGATTATCCACCTTGAAAGTGCTGGAGAAGAGCTTGAATTTCACTTTAGAAATGCTGTACGAACCCTGTGTGCTTCTTATCGTATATTATGAAAATGTATTCAAGAATTGTGATTTTTATATTCTTGCCCTGTCGCCTGTCCGTACTTGATTGTTATCTTTGTTGAACAGGTGATGATCACATAACCAATTCAAACTGGCCACATGCTAGGAGAGTTTTTACATCCTAGACTAAGATGGTTTTCAAAAAGAAGCCCAGGCCTGTTACTGAATACTCTGGGAATTCTTTTCTAATAAGCACTCTTGATCCATCTGTCATCACTGTCTCTCGTGTCTCTCCAATGATTAAAGTCTGAGTCATGGTGCATTGCTATCAGTTGAGTCTAAACACAACATGGAGGCAGGCAAAGCTGAATTCAAATGAAAGTCATGGGAGTCAGTCCTGCAAGCTCAGGAGTTTCATAAGCATAAGTAAAAATATGATGTGAACAGGAATTAGATCTGTGATAAAAAATTCAAAAGGACACATTATGCAAGCAGTACATACAGAGATATAGCATTCTGGATAATATAAAAGAGTTATCTGGTAGCTGTTATAAAGGCAATGAAAGCACTGCATATACAGTGGAATGGCTATTTGTGAGAGTCAGCCAAAAGTCAGGATTCGAGTTGAGTGACTTGGACTCAAGACTTGGACTTGAGTCAACTTGAGTTGCAATTTTGTGATTTGGAACTTGACAAAATCAGAAATATTTGTGACTCAACTTCATCCTCACTGACGTGAGGCATGTGTTCACTTGCGGGTATGTGATTTGTTGGGACTTTTGATTGTCCCCATCAATATGAATGCTAATTTTCGTAATAATAAATAGGTTTTAATTAATAAGTTTAATTAATTGTTGAGTAATCCGATTGTGGGGGGTGGAGGCAGGGTTGAGAAAATATGCACACGTAAAAATCATAATTTGCTTCTACAGTAATGATGAAACTTTGTATAATTGCTTTGGTGTTTTAAAATTTAAAAACTGAAAATGGACATATATGTAGCCTTCCGAATGCGCAATTTTAAGATGCAAGGACAATGATGTTGAACTTTGTGCACTAGTCGAGTTATAACTAAGCCATTATCATCCTAACTAGGCCTGTGTCTCACTGTGCAGCCATGCTAGAATTTGAACCTCAAAAGTTTTTGACTAATAACACAGGCTAAACTTGCTCAAAGTGAATGCATGTTGAGTAACTCTTCATCTTGTGATAGCTACTGTTATGTAGCGTATAACTGACTCACCATTAGTATTATAGAATCAAATAATCATTTTATGTATAAAGAATGTCGGTTACACAGAATGTGCCAGAAAACACAACGCTCATTATCAATGCCTTCAGTGATATAATCAAATCTTTTTGCCTTTGTATTTCAACTGTGTGATTCCTTGATAAGGCATTATGATGGTGGAAAAGACCTAGAGGACCTTGAGCCCAAAAGTTGAGACTTGCAGAACTTGAAACCCAAAACTTAGACTTAGGACTTGACTTTGGCTCGTTTACTTACTTGGTATTTGCTTGGGACTTGACATGATACTTGAAACTTGCTTAATACTTGTTGACACTTCTGACGTCAATGTAATGAAATATAACGTCCTTGTTTAGGCTTTGAAAACTGTATCGACTTCATTATTTTGTGTAAAGTAGAGCAGTGTGTGAGCAAACAGTAGGAAAGCATGAAATATGCATGGCGCATGCCGCTTATTCACACAGTCTTGTAAAAAGACTAAACGTGACAAGAAATGTAAAATACTCATGAAATATTCAAATGTACCCTGTGCTGAACAGCAAATCCTGACAGATAATGCTTTCAGAAGTGTAAACAGAGATGGCTGCCACAGATTCGCTTGGGACAATAAATGAAAGTAATAATATAAAAAAAAAACGTGTGACAGCAATGAAACTAAATGACTTACATCCTATTTACATATCCCATTTTTACATAAGTGGCAGGCGCCAGCGCCTCTGAAGTGGCATCAAAGCTGCTTATGCTAAACAGAGCCCTCGGGTCCTCTTGTCTTTTTGACTCTTGTTGCCAGGGCGATGCCTGTGACAGCTGTCCAACGCTCCCTGTAGATCTGGGTGATGTTGTGGGCTTACCTGGACCCAAGGGAAAAAAGGGAGAGCCAGGTTTACCTGGCACGGGGAAAGCTGGGAAGCAAGTGAGTTTTTGTTTGCAGCCGCCATTGCAGCTTTGCAAGATATATTGGGTTAATTGTGGGCCACCCAGGAAAACAGTGTGAGGCTACATTTAGATTTAAGTAGCTATTCTTCATAAATCTGTTGCATATCTATGAAAATGTGATACCATTCCTCTAGTAACATAGCCATAGCCAACATTCTTATAGCCATCGCCAACACATCCTACAAGGTAATATAAAAAGCAAATCTTATTAGTGTTATACATGTAATGCTGTTTGCACACACACAATCGACTAAACTGATTTGAGAAGCCATTGTACTAAAGATATTGGATTAAATATGAAAAATGCAGGTGCACCTACATCATAGTCTTACTGATTTGTTGCCCTTAAGAAGAAGCTGTTCTTTCCACATATATCATCTTATCCTTTCCTACATAGACTCTGTTTTGAGGGATGCATGCGTTTTTATCCATGCATTTATTCTATTAATCCACACCTTCACTCTTTCTATTTAGGGTGAACAAGGGCAGAGAGGTATTCCTGGACCTGTTGTAAGTGCATTAAACATGACCTGGGTCTTAGAAATAGATTTACAGCTTATAGCCATTATCTCTACACTTTGCCTCAAGTATAGTGCATTTTTATTCACTTTTATTGCGTATGATGAATGTGGACTTGTATAATTATGCCGCAGGGTCCAGTAGGACCTCATGGACCCCCGGGGCTAATCGGACCAGTTGGACAGATGGTAGGTGACTGCTACGATGGGTTTGTTCACTTTTTAGGGCATCCAGGCCCTAAGGATACACACTATCCTAATTAATGTTGTGACCTCCACAGGGCCTAAAAGGGGAGATGGGGCCAGCGGGGCCAATGGGGCCGATGGGCATCAGTGTAACAGGACCTCCGGTAAGGACATAGCGAGCTTAATATAATGAGAGAAAATCTGTCCTATGGACATGTGCTGATCATCGGTTATATTTTATACTGCAATATTCAAGACACATATTATTGTTATTGTTATTGTTATTGTACCCCGTGATGCATTTAAGAGGCAGCTGCCTAAGTACACAGTATTTTGGGCTGCAATTTTGCACTTCTTAGATAATGGCAGTCCCATCCCAAAGGCAGCATAAGGACAGCAGTCATCTAAGATTTCTTAACTTGTCTAAATTTAGAGGCAGCATCACGTGTATCCTTCTTGGCGAGATAATGACAGTAATTCCATTCACCGGACGAGAGTTTCATGAAAATCGGAAAATAATGGCAAACAGTTAACTGTTTTGTAGCTCATTTTTTCTACTTTTTGGATTTATGATAATAATTTATTTTTAAAAAGGACATTATTCAGAACAATAAAGTGTATATGTACACATGTTGTCATTTTTTAATGCATGATGCAATATCAGAATAATATTTTAAACTGTAATAAAAGGTTAGGTAATTATATGAAAATGTAATATTTTAATACATGCCTGATTGACAGTTGGGCATGTGTGATTAAAATATATTACATTTGCAATGAATGTGTCTCGATAATAATATCAGTGGGTGGGTGTAGGAGTCAGAATGTAATTTATGTGTTTTCGTTTCTCAGGGTAGAGACGGACTTTCTGGCCCTCATGGAATTCCAGGAGCAGATGGGATACCGGTGAGTTAAGTTGTTGTGCCACTACTGCATTATTCTTTCTCTGGCCTCTTTCTCTCCTAAACAGTTCTGCTGTGTTCTTTTATGCCATTAAAAAAATCCTGCTACAAAATTAGACCTATTATATAGAGAGGAGTCCAAAAGACTGAGTCTGCCCCCAGGAACAGTTTTTATTCTATCATTTACAAAAAAGATTCCTATTATTCCAGAATATATGTTGAAAAAAAAAATCTCAGAGACACATCTTAGTCTCAAAGAGTTCCACTAGTTTGCTATGATTGCTGTGGTGATTATTGTTTCTCGAATGTCTGAAAAACAAAGAGTAAAACCAACATCTGATACTGAGTTAGGATGGTCTTCTATGCGTTATGTATTACCATTTCTACAGTCTCAGTAAATAAGAATAACCATTTTAACAAACATAATTTGTCCACATTGTATTAGTTGTAACCTTTGAGAGGAGCCAGGACATGTAGAGCCTCCTTATTTGGACATTTTTTTCAAAAGTATAGTCAAACTTCATGGCCGAGGTAAGGCAGACAAAACAGTAAACAAAGGACTAAGTTCTCAATAACACAGCTCAGAATTCCAGCTTTTGCCCAAAACACGGAGAAAACGGGGGAATAAGTGAAACTAATTACAAGGGTCATGACTAAAAACATAAACAATGACCAAATAAGGTATGTGGAAAGCCAAAAGGGTGAAACGGGTGAAAGGGGGTAATGACTAGGGGGGACAGTTTTTATAACTGATGAAATTTAAACGGCTCTTGGCAGTGGACTCAGGTTTTGGAGCCTCCTGTAACTCATACAGCTAATCAAAACATGCTGCATGCTCTTGGCATTAAATGTGATCTTGTCAGCTGTGGAGACAAAGGAAGTGGGAATTTATTGTCTTGGCAAAGCGCTTCTCATTAAAGAAACTAAGGCGACACTGTCTGCTTTCATGGCGTCAGATGTTAATTATCAGGCAATGCAGGAATGGAAGGGGATACAGGCAGGGTTGTCTCTAACGCTGCCTGGATCCATAACAACAACACGCTGTCTGCTTTCATCTCATCAGTTGTCCCCTCTCCTCCCTTATCTGCACTCATCTCACAGGCCCAGGAGCTTAAAACACAAACTAAAAACTGATGTGTGTGTGTGTGTGTGTGTGTGTGTTCTGTCTTTCAGGGAGCCATCGGACCTAAGGGTGACAAGGTAAGACTCCGGCTCAGTGGGCTGAAGAGGGGATTTGGAGGTCCTCCAAACCAAAAGCATCTTGTGTGTTTTTTTCTTTGTGTGTGTGTGTGTGTGTGTGAGAGGGTGCATAAGAGATGTAGGTGCTATCTAGAGGGAATTGCTTGTGTGGACAGTGATGCTTCTGCCCTAGAGACACAAACAGTGGTATAGAGGGGATGGGAGGGGGGGAGACACAAACAGAGCTGGAGAGGGGATAACAAAAGCATTTGACTGTGTTGAAAGAAGTTAAAAGCACCTCTAAAAGCAGGATCAAGGCTATTAAATAGCTGTCAGCTGTAATCTGAGTGAGAAGCCAGATGCTGGAAGTGCATCATGTTTTAATGTTCTCCATTATATCTCAGTCAACTTGGTCGAAACATGGCGGAAAACTGATGAATATTCTTCGTTAAGTGTGATAGAATGCTCTGTCGTACCTATTGAGTGCCATGATAAAGTTCTACCACAGGGTCCTTTGTATTTCTGTCTGTACATCAAAGGAGTATGTAATGGTTCTTCTCATATCTCTTAACACTACACTCATCTGGCAGCCACCCCATGCAGGAAGACAGCACTCTGTGTTATGTGTTTTATAGGGCGAACCAGGAGAGTGCAACTGCGTGCCTTATCCAATTCCACAGCCTGGAAGACCTGTGAGTACTTTTTTACTTCATTTTCAATTCAAGTTGATTATGAAGCTTTAGCTGCATGTGCAAGCTGCAATCTCGTGCATGCATTAGCTTGCAAATGCTTTGTTCTGTTCTGTTTTATCTCATTGACCCAGGCTATCTCATTTTATATAAATACAACTTGAGTCAACTCCAGAATTGTTAGCACCATTCAATAATTCTAGGAATGGGCAAATATGATTGTATAAAATAAGCGTTACACACAATGATTCCAATTTTCCGCTAAAACAATTTGAGAAACTAATTATCGTTCCTCTAACAAAAAAAATAATAAAAAAATGCTCTCAGTCTCCAGGAACTTTGTTGTTGTTTTCTTTTGTCCTGTTTCCCTAGGCAATAAATATGAGGTTGCACACATGTGAAATCACTTGGTTATCCATCACTATAGAAAATGGTTGAAATAGTTGCGGTACCACAAATCAATATTTTGCAATGGCCATCTCAGTCTCTGGATTTAAACACTATTGAATACCTGTGGTCTTCAATATCTGAAGGGGGGACTGAAGGCTTCACCAAATATTTATTGTGGGGATGCTGATTATTTTGAAACCAGCGTTTTGCAGAAACAATTTCACTACTTAAGAAAACTTTTTAGGTTTAAAAAAAATTGTGTCAAACTAAACTATAGAGCCTCCCCATATATTTAATCTCAAAATATCACTCATTGCATGTGTTAATATTTTTTGCTTATTATAATGAAAGATACTAATAATTCTGGGGTTGACTGTATAAAACACCAATATATCTTATTTTTTATATTTTTAACTGTTATATGCAATATGCAATATGAATAATATAGGAATCTTTCTGATGGCAAGTGTGTATGTAAGAGGTGCGAGAGCAAATAATCAAGGTATTGTTGTTTTTGTCTCGCAGGGTGTCCCTGGTGGTGGGAACTTGTTGCAGCCCGGTCCTCAGGTCTTACTGTCTTGTGCCTTCATTCTTCAGCTCTGAGCTAACAAATACACTGGCCATCAAAAGTTTGGAGACACATAGCTTCTCACAGTGGTTTAATAAATGAGCATTCTCTTAGTTGATTTGCAAAAATCTACCAAGAATAAGAAACATAAAAAGATTATTTTGAGGAAACAACATCACACATATTGTCGCTGTCCAATGAAAAACATGTATCTCCATAATTCCAATTTTTTAGGAACACGAAAAAACACTTTTTCATATCATTAATCATACACAATAAATCCGAAATTGACGGTGTGATTTTTCAGCTTTTCATTGGTCATTTAGATGTTAACTGCTATGGGTATAT
>JAOUQW010000011.1:10789859-10807024 GCA_028565825.1 Olivaichthys viedmensis
TTAACTGCTGTGGGGTAGATGGAGGTTTTTGCCCACATTCCATATATGATAAAAAGTAAAAAACGCAAAAGGTGGAGATACATGTTTTTCATTGGACAGCGACGATATGTGTGATAATAACTAGAAAAGGAATAATCAAACTATACAGTCTTTTTAAAAAATCCCTTAGCAGCTAAAACTGCTACATACATGTTCTTCATATGAACAGTCAGTTTTTCCAGATATTTCTCAGGAATGCTCTGCCGTGCCTCTCGCAGGACTTCCCAGAGGTTTGTGGAGCTGGTTGGACACCTCTCTCAAACCTTTTAATTCACCTCCTCCCAGAGCAGCTTGATTTGGTTAAGGTCATGTGACTAGACAGGCCATTTCATTACAAACAGCACTGCCTCCTTCTTCTCCAAATATCTTTTGCACAGATTTTGGTGGTGTTTGGCTGATTAGAAATCAAACATTACACAGATTTTTCTTTTTTTTAAAGCAAGGTGTCCCCAAACTTTAATATAGTGAATATTATGCCTCTATATTCATATGTATCAAACACTTGTAAGGAAAACGGTTCCTTGAGGTTTCTTTGAATAGTTAAGGGTTCTTAGATTCCTAAAAGGGGTCCTACCCTCAGTTGGAAACCCTTTCTGATAGGGAACCCCTCTTTTGTAGGGTTATAGAGTATAGAGTGATGATCTAAGATCAGCTCTATCTATCTGCAATACTATTCATTTTGATAATAAATACAAAAACTGATCTCAGATCAACATTTTTAGATGTTTGGTATTAAATATCTGTATTATATCCCCTGTTCTTTTTTGTGTCAAGCCTGTCTTAATATTTAAGGACGTACAGTAGGGTTTAAAAGTCCACCACCATCAGCAACTGTTTTTATTTCATAATTTATTTAAAATATATAATGTTTTCCTCAGTTAATGCATAATACTCTAGAATACATTATTTGAAACTGACAAATATATTTTTCATTGTTTGAGAAATTCTGATATTTGCTTTATTTTAGAGATATTTTTAAAAAATCACACAAATGACTGTGAAGCTAACAAATTAGGGGACTCAGAAAACTACAAGACAACCAGATGCAGTCAACACACAGATAGAGCAAACTAGTCAAGTGAAAACAATCATTTAAAGGAGTGGTCAGGGTAGAGCTGAAGCAGCCTGGCATGGTGACCCCATTAAGGCCGGCAGTGGGGAGCGGAACAGCGGGTACCAGTGGGCTAAGAGACACGAGGTGAGGACTCAGGGACTGAGTCTGTTGGGGCAGAGGGAGTCAGACCAGTGATGAAGCTAGGGTCCTGAGGGGGTCCTGAGTCAGAAGCATGACCAAGGACGGAGCCAGGGACTGGAACGGGATTGGGGGTCAAGATTGGAGGACTCATGGACTGAGTCTGAGGGGACAGGAAGAGCCAGTTTTCAGAGCAGGGCCTAAGACAGGTACTGAAACTGGATCGAGGGCCAAGACAGGTACTTGAGTGGATCGGAGACTGGAGCAGTTACAAATATTAGATTAGGACCAATGCTAAGACACAGGGTCTAGAACAGTGACAAAGACTGAATCTAGTGCTGATACAGAACCAGGGTAGGAGCAAAGACTGGAGCAGGCACAGAAAGAGATTGGAGGCTGTGTCAACTGGCTCTGTGCGTTAAGTTTGTGGCCTGGGGCCACTGAGGTGAGGCTTGGACTGCAAGGCTGCTTGGAGGCAAAGCTGGGTCTACAGAGTACACAAAGAATCCACCAAAGACATATGCCCATCTGCCAGTAACATCATACTGGAACTCTAGAGTCAGTTGCTGGGTAGGTATATAGTCATTTAATCTGTACAAGTTCAGGCATTGGCATGGTGACTCCGTAGAGCCCGGAGGTGGGGCAGGGATCTCTGGGACTGGAGCGGCGGGAACTATAGGCTGAGGGACTGGGCCACCAGGTCTATGGGTTGACGGTCTGCAGCAGGCCGTTGTGGGCTGAGGGATTGTACTAGAAGGAGGGGGCAATATGCCTGCCACACCAGGAGTACACACTGTAATAACTGATTAAATAAAAGCATTCATTGCAGTGGACTTTTAAACCCTACAGTATGGTAAATGTCTTGTGTTAATATTATGCCTGCTCATCTGATGTGCTAAATGTGCTTCACCAGGGGCCTCCAGGACCTCCAGGCCCCCCAGGTCCGCCAGGGCTCCAGGGATTCACAGGATTCTCAGGCCCACAGGTAAGTGCTGAACAACCTGGCTATGGAGCTCCCTTGCAAATTATTGGTATTTGGTATGGGAGTCGAGTCTGTGTCTTTGTGAGCTTCCATGTCATCTCCTGTCTCTCTGTCTCGCGCTGTCATAGTATGTGGGCTTTTTTGGTGGGGAAGGCGGCCTGCATGGGAGGCTGTGGGCTTTGGCTAAAGCTGGAAAAATACCACATTATCCATACCATTTATGTAATTAATGTAGCAAACTTTAAACCACTATTATATAAAATAATCAAATATAAATGTAATGTAAATCTAAATATGTAAATGTAAATGTAAATGACATAATTAAAGTAATTACTGTCACATGATATAAAAACACTCAACAGTCTAAATGTAATGTAACTTTTAATGAAACGGCTGCTGAATTAACGCTGCTGAATTAATCCCTAAGAGTCATGTTAAACTGCCCTGCCTATCTGTTCAGGTTGCACTAACACTTGGAAGGGGGCTTGGGAATGTTGGCTATAAAACATATATAAAAGTAAATGTAAAAGTAAATTACTGCAAATGTATTTTTAAATGAAATTAACTGTTAATAAAAAATAATGTTTAAAAGTAATTTTGTTAAACAAAATTAAAAGTAATTTATGTTTATAGTAATATCATTCTGTTTCCTTTTTTAAAAACCATGCCAAGCTCACTGTGAAGTTCTGGAATATAGTACCCTTTTACAGTCTCTAGTCATTAACCATAAGATTTGCTTGTAAATTTAAATTTCACCCAAGGTAGTTTTTTGTGTTATTTTATGGCTTTCTTTTAAAACAGCTCATTATCTTAATTGGACTTTGGGTAATACAGAGTCTCAGCAAGGCTTCACTGTGGGCAAAGCTTGGTCTTTAACCTGGTGTTGTGTTGATTTCTCAAGCCTGATTGAGAAGAACTAAAACTAAAAGCAAGACAACATACAACCTAAACCTAAATGTAGACTACATGCTGGAACACAAACCAGGCCGGGAGGCTTTTGGCTACTTTTCCCATACCACGCTGGAGAAGGACGTGTCCAGAGCCTGGCTGAAGGCTAAATTCAACCTCAGTTCCTTTTTGCAGGGTGTCCCTGGCAATGATGGCTTACCAGGGAAACCGGGTCCGCCTGGCCAAGCTGTGAGTAACTGGATAGTGGGAGGAGTTAATGGAGTACTTTGTGATTGGTTTACAAAAAAGAATCTGGTTGGTTGACATCTGGCCCACGTTCCACTACTGTTTTTATCACACCCTTGTCCAGTCCCCCTCACAACTCAGAAGTGCTTATCAAGTACATTAAATGAGTGGCCACTTTCAGTACAATAAGTAGTGGGGAGCAAATTTTTCCTTGGCAGCAAGCACAATCTAGTTGGAGCAAGTTGTCCTATTTCCTTTGACCTATGAGCAGAGTCATATCAGCTTGCTAATTAGCTAGTGTGCTATCAAGCTGTCTTCTCTAATTAGCTAGCAGTAATGACGTTATCTCAGCAGTCAATAATATATTTATTTGGTTACATAAAACTCAATTTGAACGATTAGAAAATCAAATGTATTTTTGAAAGATAAAGTATTTTAATGCTCTTTTTTACATTTATTAATAGCTTCATTCACCATTAAAAGGAATTGCATCAGGTTGCAAAGCCTACAGTCGACAGTCATGTTGAATCAATCTCTTGAGCCCCCATAGGGTCATCTAACAAGCTTCACTTGCCCTAATAAAGTATTTAAACAATCCTTAAGCTGGAGGTGTGGACTCCCCCAAATGGAGGTGGCAAGGGGAAGTCAATGAGGGTGTGTTAAAAATTGAAACTCAAGGTTGCTTTGTAACTGGAGCAGGCTGAGCTTTATACGAGCTATTAGTGGGATTAATGATGTGAAGATACGGAGCTCACTAGAGCAGCGTCTTAAGGACAATAACAACACACCATATATTTTTTATGGTTTCGAAAGAAACTGGTAAGCACTTGCAAGCATTTTAACTCGGCACAACTTGAGTGGTCTCAATTGCGCCGTGTTCATTATGAAGACCAATGCTGGCATTGTCCTCTCAGTGTTAACTCTGTTTTGTAGGCTTTTTTTTGATGGTAAATACTGGTTTTGTGCTGAGTTGCAGGGAGGGTGGCCATTAGGGTAACTGATGTGCGGTAAAGTAAGAGGCATTAGATCTCATTTAGAGCAGCACTTAGTGTCTGTTTTTGTACTGGCTCTTTTTTTTTCTGGCCAGACGCCCATGTTGATCTCCAATCTCCATGCGTCCTATTTGCCATGAAAAATTTGGCCAGGTTTCAGAATCTCAGCCTCAGTCCTGCGCCACTTCTAAAATCACCCGCTCCAACCACCAGTTCATCTAACAGCCAAACTACATCAACAACCGAAATCTTATTAGTAAAATAGCTGATTGATTCAACTACCACAGAAGAGCCCAAAAAGTTAACCATTAGTCATTAAAACTTTAGTTCGTATACTATGAATACTGACTCGCAATCATTTTCTAAACAGTTTTAAAAAATCTGATTTACATTTTTTTTTTAAACAGAAGTAGCCATTTTAAATATAAAAATAGGTAGAATAGCATTGCATACATACTGTCATTTTACATTGACATATAATCGTGACGACTTTAAGAGATTCTGTAATTGCACACAGCTATATTCAAAGGTGGTGCAAATTGCATCAGAAGCACAAATTACAATCTCTGCTGATTACAGCAGTTCACACAGGAAGCAGAGTGTAATTTGCATGTTTTTTCTTTGTGAAATATCCCACTGTAAAACCGCTTTACAGACCACACTGGTCTTTACTGCGGAGTTGGAGTTGTGTGTTTAAGACCACCCAGTAGTGACGAGATATATGAACTTTACAACTAGCCTAGTGACTGCACACACCTGCTTTATTGACACCTACAGGCATGTGCTGCCAGGTTCTGGCAGGTTCTGTACCAGTCAAGGCCGTAGGTTAAAAGCTACAATAATTAGTATCTCTATTATAGAACTTGCATTAAAGAAAAATTACATCAATTTCTTTCTAAAAACATGTATCTTTATGGTACACAGTATTTTAGAGCCTTTTTCTTTCGAAATGATTGCTACAATGGTAAATTACAGCTCAAAAATTACTTTCTGTAGGCTTCTACAGAGATACAACTGCATTCAGTTCTGCTTGCAAAATGCCTTTTTAAAATTGCAAGCATGAAAACAGTTTAATTATTTTCCATCCTCAGGGGTATTGGGTGAATTCTGAATGAGTATTTTTACATATTCACCGAAAAACCATTAGTTTAAAATTATTTTATAAAGTTAAAAAGCCAGATAAAACCTTAAAGTACTAAAGTCACTCTTTACCAATGGTCTTAGTGTTTAATAAGTCTCAGTTACATATGTCCCCCTATACCTGATAGGGAGAAGGTGATTAAGCTCAACTGAAGTGAAATAACACTCTTAAAAAAGAGCTTGTCACTGTGGTACCCCTCAAAGGTACCTCTTTTGTATCTTTAGTATGGATTTTTCAGCTGGGAAAGTGAATGTAGTGTACCTTTTAATTACATCTAAATGACCATGGTTGTACCTTAAATTAGTTTTAAAGGTACACAACATTCATTTCCCATTTAAAAAATACACACTGTTGGTACAAAAGACGTACCCTTGAGGTTACCGCATAAGTGACAAGCAAAGTTGCAGTTCAGTACCTTTTTTATTTTTAGAGTAAGCGTGCCACAGTAAAACCGTTACAGTCCATAAAATTTCATGCCAATCTGTGTTTATGAGGCCTTACCAGATGATGGAAATAATACTACTGCTGAATGGAACGGTATATTTAAGCTTCTAGTGGCAATTTTGCTGCTCTGTGCAAGCCTATGCAATGTAATTATTAGCATTATTATTTTTATTTACTTAGTATTTTTTTCACCCATTTTACAAAAAAGATCACCTTAATGGTTTTAAAACCAAAATGAAAGTGCAGAAAAGAGTAAATCATGGTGTGTGGGCTTGTTGAAACTGAGTTGTTTATGTGAAAGGGACAAGATATACAGGTGTGCATTGTTCTCTCTTTGATCGTTTGAATATGGTGCTATTGGAAATCATAGCACGCAGATGTGAGCTGTATGACCTCCTGAACGGCTTTGTGTGTTATGAAACTCTGGTTTGTCATGGTAAAGCCACGTGATAAATAATAATACATTTCTAAAGAATGTATATCTGTTAAAATATATAACTCATGCTACATGACGTGCAGTCCATAAGTTACTGAACAGTTATACATCCATTTGAATTAAAGCTTTAACCTCAGTCATGGTTGCATTTTAAGTTCAATGTGCTGGAGTACAGAGCCGTAACAAAATGATATCATTGTCCAATAACAGTTTGGAGTGCACTAAAGATAAATGGGAAAATAAAATATTCATACTCAAAGTTGAACATTTTAAACCAAAACTTTCATACAAATTTTAAAAGTAACCATTATATAATTTTGAACATTTCCTATGTAGTTATGACACGCCACCATTTCTTATGTAGTTATGGCACGCCACCATCACTCATCTCTCTCTCTCTCTCTCTCTCTCTCTCTCTCTCTCTCTCTCTCTCTCTCTCTCTCTCTCTCTCTCTCGCTCTGACTCCAATATTCTAGATTCCAGTAGAGAGTGGCACCAACAAAAAGGTTAGTATCAGATTAAGACCATTTTCCTCTTTAATAAATCCTTCATCTTTGTAAACCAGTGCCTGTGCAGACTAACATTTTCTTCACTGACCTAAGTTCAGTGCTTAAGTCTTTCCATCATACCCACGCTTTCTTTATATTCTGCACAGTTGTAACGATTCACTTCACAGCGAGACTCAATGTGTTGAAAGAGCTGAACTTTGACAGTTTAGCTTAGTAACTGTTGTAAAACTCAGTGTAGACTTGTGGAATTTTGAACTGATCTAAGACTGTCCTATGAACATTCCTTATTATTCACAAATGTACAGGGTGTGAATTACAGTGACTAAAGGGTATACTATCTCAGGTTGACAAACTGCTAAAATAAGGCAGTGTCTGCAAAAACGCATTTGGATTTCAAAGGATGTTACTTCTGCAATATCATCCACAGTTATGTGCCTTGATTTAGAATAAATTAAATTGTGTTTTATTGCACTGCACATGAGATCAATAGGATATCAATATCGCAATACATTATGTCGCAATGCGCTTATTTGAGATTTTGTGGGAATTGTCAGTAGTTCTTTAACACTGACCATTCCAGTCATTCACAGTAACAAATAGCTGATTGCATGTTCTAATCCCATTTTTCTCCTTTTCCTTGTTAAACAATACATTTTTGTATACGTTAAATACAAATATTATACATAGATACAATAGTATTCCACAGATTGTCAAAATGTGGCATTATTGGGTTTTTTTTGTTGTTGTTTTTTTAATTTAATGATTGAATAGCTCAACATTTTGGTGGCTTAATTGCATTTTCCCCTCTCAGGAGGCCGAAACTTCTGCTTGACCAAAAGTAATTATTCATCTCATGTTATGGTGTCACTGGTCACTAATGCATTAACGGCAATAATTTTTGCACCTCAAACTTCAACTCGCTCCATTTGTCATGCTCTGCAGTATTAGTGATTCTTTTGGTCTCAAAGCTAATATATGGTTTCTGGTCATGCTTGCTGAACTGTGTAATGAGTAAAGTACTCCCGTGGGCGTGTCTCAAAGCCACACCGTTCAGTACTTTTCCTCACAGATACCACTGTATGCTGTATACAATGTTGCAATTTTTTGTAAGAGTTTGTTGCAATGTTTTGTTTTAATAGTTATATGTCTGTCATGCATGTGCTCTGCTGTAGGTGGAGTGTGACGACTGTTCCAAAGGCTTGCCAGGCGTGCCCGGTGTGCCCGACACTAAGGCAGAGAAGAGAGAACATGGCAAACCTGGCGTTATTTCCTCCGATGGCTGTGAGAAAGTGAGTGGGCTTTTAAGTGTACTTTTGTCCCATTGACTCAGGCCATCCTTTTTGATTTTATAGCATTTTAACTAATGTTTATTTTTTTTAAATACCCTATATAGCATATCTTCACAATGATTAGTGATATGAAGCATCTTATTTGGCTTGAAGTACTGTTGTGCAGTTTTGATTGATTAGTGGGTGCATACAAATGAGCTTGAAATGCAATCCCTGGTTATTTTTGCAGTGTCTCGAGAGGCTGCAGGAAGAGGAAGCACCGAGAGGGCCTGTGAGTGTCCATAAAGCTGTCTGGACGCTATCTTTAACCACATATTCTTTCCTCATGCAAAGCATGTCTTGCCTCAGTACATCCTTATGTAAATGTAATGGAGCTCCCTGTGTCTGTTTAATCCATTCTAGACTAGCAACAACAATGCTTGCCCAGGTGTGCCAGGGCCGCCGGGCATCGCAGGGCATCCCGGGATCAAAGGAGATCAGGTGAGTGAACAGTCACTTTGCGAAACTTGTCAATTTTTCCTGTCACTATAGAGGCTTTTTCATTATCAATATATTTTAGAGATGATGTCATCATATGATTTACTATTAGTACTCTCCTAAGTGTCTTTTTCAATTTTCTTGTTGGTATACCTCGTAGGTGCCCAACCACATTCCTAGAGATTTAGCCTGTGACCCAAATGTTAGAATTCATGTCTAGTTAGTATTCTTACCAGAACGTCGACAATCATCTTAGTTGTTTTAATAGTCATTTTTTTTCAAGAGTTCATACAGTGTAGTCTTGATGGCAAGGGACTGTGTGTACTTTAATAACGCACAGCAAGCATACACATTACTTTAGGGCTGTGCTCAATGGGCTACACCTACATAAGCCCTTCCTGACCATCTGACATAAACCCACATAAACATTTATAAAGGCTTATTTTATTAGGCCCCACCTGTCATAAAGAATGTTTTTTTTAATGCTAATTATGATATCAAGTAGACATAACACCTGAGTCAAGTGACATAGAGTTTTGTTGACATAAGGTTGTATTATAACACTTTCTGCGTTGACTTACTTTATAACATCATGACAACTGACTCCGTAGCTCAGGTATGTCAGAGTCACATAATGATGATGTGACATATCAAACATCAAACCCAATCTCATTCTAATTTAAGGCCAGAAAAAAAAACAAGCAGGACCGTGTCATAGAATTGTCATAAGTATTCATAAGTATCTTGGCAAGCTATGTCACATCATTGAATTTTTATGTGACTCTGACATACCAGAAGTGCACTGAACTACAAAGTCAGTTGCCATTCAGTTCTAACGTAAGTAAGCCATGAAAGTCACTACGTCACTTGACTCAGGTGTTATGCCAACCTGACATCAAAATTGTTGAAAGCAGTCTTTATGACAGCTGACACCTGTTTGATAAGCCTTAATAAATGTTTATATAGGTTTAGGTCAGTTGTCATGAAGGGCTTACGTAGGTGTCATGTAGCCCTATGAACACTGTTGTCATTACCATTATTTTTAACATTGAGAAATAACTTCAAGCTGTAAGCTGGTTTACAAATACACAAAGTTAGCTACGTTATATGCAACATATAGCTCGAGGTCATATTTGTCTAGCTTCCCTATGCCTTCTGTCAGCATTAGATGAGTGTGTTTTGAATTATGTAGCATTTGAATATTAGAGCCAGGTGTGTTGGAACTAAAGTCTTCAGCAGTGAGGCTAGGCACCCCACTTATACTGTATGTAATATGCGAATATTGTATTAGTTGTTATACATTATACCCTAATCTGTGTTTATTTCTTTCCTCTAGGGGGACAGGGGTGAAAGGGGTTCTGCCGGTCTTCCAGGTACCCCTGTAAGTCTGGGATTTTTCGGCATGGCCTGTTTTCCATCACCTCAGCAGACTATGAATCTTTTCTCTCCTTCCTGTCCTGTCTGTCTCTCTCAAAATTATCGACTATATCTTCGTACTCTCCACGCTTTCCAATGACCAGATGGTGGAAATGTGTGTTGTTACTAAGCAAAAAATGTTCTTGTTTTAGAAGTGGAGCGGACGCTGGAGTGCTCTTCATGCCTCGATTTAGCCATTAACATTTAGTCCCAGTGCACTTCGCTTGTTTACGCAGGCCAGTTTGTTTCAGTTTCGCTGTTTTCTATTGGGAAGGATAAAAATAGAAGAAATGGCCATTGCTTTTCACAGTGAGGCCACAGAGCCCTCTTGTGTTGCATCTTAAAAGTGTACCAAGAAACGAAGAACGGGCGTTTGAGTAACTCGAACTGCGAATGCAGATAAGGACTATTTAAAAGATAATGTGCGGGATACACCAGTTAAGCCTGCCTTATTCATGTTAAATTAGTTTTTATTATTACTATTATTATTATGTGTTTCTCATTAAATATTAGTAAGCATTTCTCGTTCTAAACTTGTCCCTTCCCTTTAGGGTAATATTGGTTTTCCTGGTCCTCAAGGCCCCTCTGGACTCCCTGTAAGTGTTGTACACTCTCCACAAACACACCAGTACACACCAATTCCTTCCATTCCTGCTCAAGCTTCCTATCCTGCAGTCTCAGTAATCAATGTCAAAATCAGAAAGGAAATCTATTGCGTTCATGAAAAAAACATGAAGTTGAGTGTGTTGCTTCCGGTCTGTTTCCCATTCTGCTCTGAATGTGTTGTTTTAGCAAAGATTTGGGTTCAGCGATGAGTTCAATTTAAGCCGGCATCAATGTGAAGCTCTATCTGCACTCCCTAATTTACATCAATAGACTTTAAAAAATTGTGAAATTTGCCGGCCTGACTTTTCTCTCTTGTTTGTCCTTTTGCTCTTAGAAGAGTAAAGCAAAATAGCGGGACGGTGCAATGGATTCCTGTTTCCTGAACTGAAATTTTCTATGGCATTGATATGCAAATTGCTGTGTTGCTGAGCCCCTGGGTGTCTCGTCAACAAGCTTTTAGATTACAAGAAAGCGAAGCTGCCGAAAAACACACAGCCATTGAGGGTTATTCATTTCACCTTCTGCATTGTGAGGAATTGTTTTGGGTATTGCATACGACCCGAAGATTGACCTGTTAGAGCCTTTAGATCAATAACCCACACATCTTCGAAAGAGGTGCATACTTTCCAACCCACCGTGTCTGTCACTTTATCACAAACCAGCCTGCTTTTTTATGTATTTTTTTGTTTGCGGCTATTTCACTTCTTTGCGGCTTAGGACAGATGCTTGCCTTTATGTGGGGCTGACTATGAGCACTTTGGAGCTTCACATTGAAGTCATTGCGCAGTAAGCTCTTATCAATAAAACCATTATCTATATACCCATGCAAGAAGACGTTTAATGGATAATGTTATCTGATATTAGGTCCTGTGATAATAAAGGTAATATCTCTGCATCATTTGTTTGTTTACATGGAATACAGGGTGGAGGGATCAATAATTCATCCACCCCATTACTAGGTCTCGCTTAAAAAGTAAATAATGAGATGGTGTCAGGATTCAGCATAGCGCATTAGCATCCAGCCCGCAGGAATGAGATCTGAATGGCAAGGCGCCATTATAATCCTCTCAAATCATGATGCAGAATGCAAGGCTATCTGAGAGAGCTGGAAAAAGGTGCTTTTAAACTGTGGTTGATGGTCGCATTACTGCACCAGAGCATCATGCGTTACCTTTATATGCAGTACGTTATTTCAATGCGGTCTCACAAAAGCAAATACACACCAGCCAACAAGTTACAGACAGTTAAGGCTGAGGCTGATGGAATGGGGTTTACAGTTGCAACTTTTCTTCTGACTATGTTCAGATGAAATCCAGAGAATCCAGAGAATGCTCTCACGTTAGAATTCCTCCAAATTTGGTGTGATATCAGGTTTGTTATTTTGTCTTTTCCATTGCATCTCTTTTTTTTTCACAAATTGTAGGGTCAGCAAGGTGAGAGAGGATCACATGGGCCTTCTGGACAAAAAGGGGAACAGGTATGACTATTTTTATGATGCTATTTTTGGGCAATATACACAGTAAATGTATTAAATATCAAAGCAGAAATGCTAAGGTCTGTTCCTACATGTATTTGGAGCATGTTTTCTAGATACATGGATAGTGTTGTTCTGCCTCTAAATTATTATTATTTTTTTTCCCAGGGTCCACCTGGAAGTCCTGGATACCCAGGAAGCATGGGACCACCTGGACTTCATGTGAGTAGATCTTCTTGTCTGAGCCTATATCCTGTTATATTGGATATTGACGAAAGCTGGTCGCAAATGAGAGGTTTAGTGGTCACGTCCCAAACTGTTTGATTGACTGACTAACACATTGCTGCATCTGCTGCTTTAGGGGCTTAAAGGTGAACGAGGCAGCCCAGGCGGCGTAGGGCAGAAAGGAGAATCAGTAAGAATGTTTCCTTTTCACTACACCTGAAAGTCTAATGCGTATGCTTTGTAATAAACTTTACACAAGAAGACATTGAAGTAAAACAGGTATCTTCTTTTTGGTTTGTATCATCAGGGCCCACCAGGATCTCCGGGTCATCATGGACCACAAGGCCCAGTTGTAAGAAAACACTATCCCTACCTGCAATCGCCATGATTAAACTCTCCTACACAGCTGTTTGTGTTTATCGCCCAGCTCTATACAATGTCATGTACACAGGTTTAAATTCATGCTCACACGACACAACTGCTGTATATTTTATTTAAGCTCCATGTAAAGACGCTTGTGCGCTTGCAGGGTCTCAAAGGAGAAGCGGGAACAGCAGGACCCATGGGACCAAAGGGAGATCAGGTATGACAATATGGTTCAAATAACTGGTACCAAACAGCTTTTGTCTTAAAAAGACTTCTAATATCTGCTACATCTCTTGATGCCCCTTCCTTTGCAAAATATCAAAGACACACGTTTCCTTTTTAGCAAATGTTTATAGCTCTAACAAAATAAAAGTAAAAAAGTGGATTGCTTGAACTGTGTTGTTGACAATCCAGTTTTTCCTGTTCTTTTGTTTCTTTGTAGGGCTTCTCAGGACCACCGGGATTCCCAGGACAGCAGGTAGAACATTATTATTGAGGTTTTATTTTCAATGTATTGCTTATCTGTGGATCTTCCAGGGACTAACAGCCAACTGTATGTTTAGGGAGCTCCAGGATTCCCGGGAAAAATTGGTCCCGCCGGACCACCAGGATCAAAGGCAGATCCGGCAAGTACTATTAGTATCTTAATGGAAGTTAAATGATATGGCGCAGAATTAGTAGTACTCCTCAGGCACAATTTAAATGTGTGCGAGTTCACACATCACATACACACCCATTATTTTCTCTCAATACTAGTATACACACCCATAAGCTGACATGTACACCTGCAGTACACTGTCATTTGTGAGATAAGTTAATTATCTTATAAATAACTGCCTCAAACTGCATCCTAGCATCCCTTGCTGTCCTTGCTGTTTCTTCTCTGTGTAACTTGCTCACTAATCAGCTATTTCTGGTTTTCTCCCATAGGGTAGTCCAGGACTTCAGGGACCACAGGGACCCTCGGGCCCCCCGGGATCACCAGGAGGCCCAGGCTTGCAGGTGAGGTGCCAGAATCATTTCTGAAACTGTAGCATGTTAAGCTAACATCTGTGGCAGTGTGGGAGGCCCCCAAGATATTTGTAACCAAATGTGTTTTGTCATTTGTGTGCACTTGTTTATGCACGTGTGTGTTTGTGCTTGCCTTTCTATCTTGTGCAGGGTTCACATGGAATAGATGGACTTGATGGGAAAGATGGAAAACCAGGAATGCGGGTCAGAATTACATTGCTTGCTTTGAATCATATATATGTATTATATTATATTATGTTTTAGTAGTATGATTTTTTGTTTGACCATTTTCATTTAGTTTTTGACCTTATTTGTGATATATTTTTCTTTTTCTTTTTTTTTCTTTTTTAATGTTTTTTTAGTAGTATTACATTTACCCATCTTAACTATAATTTTAATGACTTTTTGTGATGTTCTTTTTCTTTCAAGCCTATGTAAGGAACTTTGAGCTATTATTATTATTATTATTATTGTTGTTGTGGTGGTAATAATAATAATAATAATAATAATAATAAACTGTCTTTAACATCCAGGGTGATCCCGGTCCACCTGGTCTTGTTGGCCCCAGGGGAATCCCGGTATGAACACGGATCTTTATCTTTAAAAAAAACATGATTTTATAACTTGTATAACTTCTAAAGTGAGTTCTGAGCCGCTTAGGCAGCTCACAATCTTTTATTTTAGTAGCAAATTAATTGAACGTCTGGATATAAAGCCCTCTCAAACATAGATTTGAATTTGACATATGGCTTTTTCTCTTGTGTTACACATGCTGATGATTTGGTGTGTGTTTTTCTTTTTTTTATGCCAGGGTTTCAAGGGCATAAAGGGACATACAGGCCTTCCAGGGCAAAAAGTGAGCAAGAGTTTTTTCATTTTATCACTTTTTTTCATGCACACAAACTAACACCTCCACCCTCCTGTCACCCTACCCCCCAGTTGTATGTCTTAAAATAGTAGACGGATGCATTTGAGGCATCTTTGAAAGCTTTTTTTCTGCTTCAGCTCTCTCTTGCTTTGTGTTGTGCAGGGAGAGGTTGGTCCTCAGGGCCCATCTGGAGCAACAGGAAGAGCAGGACTCGAGGTGAGTTCTGCTTTATCTGTCTATCAGTCTTAACCCATGAAATAGAAATAGCATATGAAATAGTAGAACATGACCAGGGGTGGGTAATTCATAGTTTAGGCCACGGTCTCCACTTATGATGGCAGGTGTGTGTACACAGGTGGGAGTGCAAATAGAAGGTGGAGGTCATGTGACAGCAACTAAAAATCATCAAAAAGGCATTTTTAGCTATTTATTTACACTTTGTTATTTTCAGGTAAAAATGCTCTGTGCATAATCTCTGTAATATAATTTTTTATAAAGCACATAAAACACATAATGAGTCCTGTGGAAAAATAATATTTAAGTACTATTCCTTTTAATAAACTTTGGACCCAAACAGAATATAAGGGTTGACAAAAGTGTTACTGGATTCAAGAACCACTGGTTTTATTTTCTGTATGATCAATTTATCTTCTGCTGTCTTTGGCCCATGCTTTCAGGGTGACTCAGGTCCACCAGGACCACAAGGGCCACCAGGTGCTCCAGGACATCTGGTAATCATTAAAAAATACCTTGCTTTGTTTCTTCTGTTTTTTATCCCATTGAAGCTCAAATGACAACATGCGGTATTAAGTGTTTACATAATTCACTCTGCAGGGTTCTGTAGGTCCCTCCGGTTCACCAGGACCAGCTGGAGCTCCTGGCATGGTAAGTGAGCAAGGCAAACAAGACTGTTTAACATGCTAATAATAGGCCCGTATAATTAGAATATAATATGCTAATAAATACACTCTGCAGGTTCCTACTGACTCCTTATGTTAACATGCAGGGTATTAAAGGTGACAAGGGGGAGGCTGGAGACAGAGGGTTATCAGGAATGCCTGGGCCTTCAGGGGCTCCTGGGCATCCAGGACAGATGGTCTGTACTTGTGATTATTTACATACTGTCATACAATAACACTTCAGTACAATAGTTAATAGTTTTGTGTACTTTTGATTTGTCTCAGGGAGAGCCAGGCAGCGATGGTGCAGCGGGTAAAGATGTAAGTCATGCTTCTGATTCGTCAGATTCTAACCCTGTTTTGGCTCTCCATTTAATAGTTGATTTTAATAGCTGGTTTATGTTCACATTTCCAAAAAGTTCAAACTGAGTAATAATTGTATCTCATGTACCTTCTTAATCTGGTTTTAAGGGAACGCCAGGCCTGCCAGGAGAAAACGGCTCACACGGACAGAAGGTGTGTATGTGTGTGTGTTTTTTTCTATTTTCTTTTATACAGTACACCCTTCATCCATTTCCCTCTGTACGCTATGTTCAGCCACACAGTCATACTAAGTGATTGTAGCTATTGGTCCAACTGCAGAGCACTGTGACTAAAAGCATTTCACTTCCATCAAAAATAGTCATGTTTGGTATTAGATTCCAATTTTGCCATAATGAGTCCTTGACTTAATTTTGCTACTGAGTGTGTTAATGTTCATCAGTCTTGCCATGAAGATTAGAAAGTGTTTGAAGGGTGATGTCATATATAAGAAATTTTACATTTTACTTTATGGAGTTATAACACAACTCTTGTGTACAGACACACAACATCTTTAACGTCGTCTCCAAACTTTCTATATTTTCCCAGTTCTCCCTTCTGTTCCCTGTGACAAAATTTTTTCCCTTTCAACTTTCAAAGCAAAGCCGCCAAGAACTGATGTTATTTTATCTATTACTTCCTTGTTATTAGATGCGAAGCACCTCATGGACCTGACTTTGTAACTCACTCACTCACTCACTCACTCACGTTTAGCAAGTTGAACATTCTCCACACATGGGACCTATTGTTTGTGTGCTCAAGTTTGTGTCCATCATCATTGAGATGACCACGGACAGGGCTCCAGGGGTGCTATGTAACATGCCTATTTATTCATATTTTTATATTAGGCATGTACTCTGGCAGTTATGATAGTTTGGCACTGGTACATGAAGTAAAAACATGCATTTCAATAATTATCACAGTTGTAAACTAAAAAACAGTTGTCAAGGAAAGCATAAATCAGCAAACTGTATCCAACGCAAAACCTCCATGTTCCACAGCTGAGAGGCACAGCGTTTATAAGATGTTCTAATAGATATCTAATAGATATAATAGCTGTGAGATTGCTAACAACGCTAAGTAGGTGAGATGAGTACATTCTGTAGAAATATTTACTAAAAGATTTACCGTAAAACTATAACTTACAAATAAAGAATATGTCATATACTAGCGTTCAAAAGTTTGGAATCAGTGTTTTCAGTGATATAAACTCCATTTTGTTTCAGAGCCATCTATAAAATGATTGTAATATGATTCTAGTGTTTATGCACTTTAGGTTTCAAATCATTTGTAGAAAGCTGTAAA
>JAOUQW010000011.1:10822907-10838676 GCA_028565825.1 Olivaichthys viedmensis
CTTCTTCTTCTTTCTTCTTCTTCTTCTTTCTTCTTCTTCTTCCTCCTTCTTCTTTCTTCTTCTTCTCCTTCTTCTCCCTTTTCTCCAGGCAATCCCTCTACCCCTGGATCGCCCTATAGCACAACAAACGCTGATCAATTCTCCTATAGTAACTCTCTGTTATAGTCCATTTATGATGCAGGACTTCCATTATGCTGCATAAATAGGGTCATCTATTTATTTGAGCATTTACTCACAAAGTCTCCCTTTGCGCCCGCTTTGCCTTGGAATCCCTATAGGAAGAAGTTAGAGCAGATTGGACATCCATCACGAGCTGTAATGGCTAAGGCAGAGGCTTTTTATTGTACACAATGTCTTTGTTTAACCGGATACCACTCTAAATTATCAATGTCAATGCCCAATAGCTTGCATTAAATGGCCAGTATATTACAGATAAAAGGACAACAAACATTAAAGTGTCCATAGGCAGATATTTCATCTTTGATGAAGCAAATTATTTGGCAAACCAGGGTATGAATTATCTAGGGGCTAGGGAAACATTTTTTGCAGAAAAAGGCAGGGCACCTCTCTATGGATACATGGGGTAATAGTGCCACTGCATGGCTATAACATATAACTGCAACACCTAAAGAATCAACTGACTGATTCAGCCGCCCTTTCAAACTTAATATATACACTCAGAAGACGAGCATGCCTTGGCTACTCACCTTATCGCCTTTAGTTCCAGTAAGGCCTTGAGCTCCTGGTACACCGATTGGCCCTCTCTCTCCTTTATTTCCCTATGAACAGACACCGAACAGCAACATAAGAGGGAAGTAAGAATACATGGATATAAAAGCCAAAAACGCACAGTGGAAAAGTATGGCAGCAGAATTTGCTGAAATAGTAGGTGTACTATTAATAGTAAAACAAAAATAGATGAAAAATGATGAACTTACAGGCTTGCCAACAATTCCCTGCGGCCCAACAGGTCCTCTCTCACCCCGGTCACCCTATAGGAGAAGAGAAATGACAGAGACTGTAAATAAGTTTAAGGAACAAGGGTTGGTTTTACAGTCCCAGATTCAGCCTGGTCCTAAACTAAAAAGCATTTTCAGTTGAGACTCCCCCCCCCCCATTTAGAGCGCAGTTTATAGTTTAATCTAAGGGTACACTAAATCAATATCCAGAAGCCTAGTCCTGAATGTCAAGAAAGCAGGTAAGAGGAACTCGTTACCTTTGGCCCAGGAACTCCCGTCATACCGGCTTCACCGGGAGGTCCAGGCTCACCCTGAGAGAGAAACAGATGGGTCAGTAAAATAAAATAATTAGTGGGAATTATAAACAGGAAATTATAAGATGGGAGAAAAGGGAAAATATTCTTTTTTTTGTTTTGTTCTGTTCTGTTTTGTTGACCAACCTGAGGACCTGGAGGACCAGTCAATCCTACCAAACCTCTAGGTCCTGGCTCACCCTGCAGATAAAGAGAAACATAATTGGTTTTACGTTTCCTGTTGTTTGGAACACACCTTTTCTTGACAATACAGTACGTGCACATAGAACAAACAGGTGACTTTGAGAGATTTAAACATTGTAATTATTGGGAATGAACTGAGTTTGCATCAGCTCACCTTATCACCCACGCCACCTTTGGTGCCAGGGCTGCCGGGCAAACCCTAAAAAAACAGAACGGAAAAGGTCAGAGAGGTGAGTCCTGTGGCACTCCTCTGAGGACTTCCCATGCAAGTCGCAATTGCCTGAGAAAGACAGTGATAACTTGTGCTGCTGGAGAGGGCTCCTCCATTACGCTGGGTGCTCAGCTCAGTGATGGTGTGGATAATACCCAGCATGCTCCATTACTTCCAGCCACCGGGAAAAAAGAGTCAAGTTTGATGATGATGAATTGTTCACAGGGAGAGAGAAAGCAATTTCAAGGTGGTATAAACTCTAAAGTAATCAGGTAACAGGGGTCAATCTGGAGCAGCATATAGAAAACACAGACACTTTGCCTTCCTTTTTGGTTAATTATTTCCTTTTTTTTTTGCTGTTGAGAGGTGGGGGAGGGAAACACAATGCAGAGTGACTTTGTGAGTACGTGAGCTGAGTGAGAATGTGTGTCCTCAGGCATGTGGTGACCGGTACTGCAGCGTTGCAGAAAAGTAGTGGCAGAGATAATAGCATATGGACTTAGAGTAGGTACTTACTGCTGCCCCCTGGTGGCCGGGCAGACCAGGTCTTCCATTCTGACCTGGAGCACCCTAGAAAGGGATAAGAAAACATGTTTGGAGATGTTGTGGTTCAGTTTTTCTTTGCAGAACATTATAGGGTTAGGTCTGTTTAAGTATATTCATTAGAAAATCTGACATTACTGTTGTCCATACCTTTATTCCTGGAATGCCAGGTGTACCATCTTTGCCATCAATCCCTGGGAGACCCTGAAAATTCAAGTTCATAAAGGCATTGTTTTCAGAGAAATGCATAATGTATATAACTTGTATATGGTGTAACATGATGTCCATGTTTGTAAACCCTTTTAAGGTTACTTCAAATGTGTTGCAGAAGATATTTTTGACCAGAAATGTTTGATTTTACCCACATTCTCGCCCTTCTTTCCCACTGCTCCCTGTGGTCCTTTGATGCCTTGGTTACCCTACAACAACAACAAAAAAAGCACAGTGAGTTTAAAGGAGTTAACCAGGAGAAACTTCAAGCTTTGGGAGAACACATGAATATAGATGAATAGTACTTACCACATCACCTTTCTCCCCAGCATCACCAGGAGGACCTCGAGGTCCCTCTTTACCCTATGTGACACAAAAAAAAATGTTTTATGTTAAGCATTTTTTTAGTCATTGAAAATAGAGAGTGAGTGACTCAAAGCACTTGTAAACTTACAGGGATTCCAGGGAGGCCAATAGGTCCAGTAATGCCTTTGTAACCACGAGGGCCCTAAAAGAGATTATGAATCAGCTGTCATGTCAAAATGAAAAAAAAAAATGGAAAAAAAAAGATTTATAAAAGCGTGGTACTGAGTGAGTTTTGTGGTTGAAGTTGAATTAAAATGGTTGTCTAGAGTCCTCAGGGATGTCTTGGAAAAAAGAAGTGGTGCGTGTATTTTTTAAAAAGTGATTATATTTGCGGAGGAAGACATGAATAGCAGTGTGTGTGGCAGTGTGCTTTCCATTCTGGGGAAATTTCAGGTGCAGTGGCTGCAGTTTTAGGTGTTATATGACTCACCATCTCTCCTTTAGACCCAACCATTCCTGGGTAGCCCCTCAGACCCTGTGGTCCCTGGAACAAAGGAAAAGCACATCAACATAACTTCCATATGCTGTCAAAGCAATGTGAGAGTTTAACATAGTCATCAGCTAACATTTTAAAAATACAGTATCTATGCTCATACAAAATAACAAAGCAGAGCATAAATGAATACATTACTGGAGGGCCTGGTATTCCTTGCTCACCAGAGATCCCAACATCTCCCTTTAGACCCTATTAAAAAAAACAATGAGTCAGAAAATGAATCGGTTCCTGTATATTTACCATGCTTTGTAATTAGGAGTGTTAGTTAGTAAAGCAATTGACAAGCAGAAAAATCTTTCTGGCACAAAATAAATAAGGGGATCATTGATTGATTAAAACAGTGTTTATTCTCCACTCTGATGCAGAAACTGGATTTGAATTTAATTTCGAGATACGCTACAATGCTTCAGCGAATCTGTCTCTAATTATTTGTAATCTGTCTATTGATTTCCTTATTAGTCATTGCTTTGCTGTTACGCCAAACAATTGCTGTACCCAGTTAGGCTTTCTTAAAAAATGTCTAAGAATAAGTTGCCTGGATATTTTAATTTCTAGGGAGGTCTCAAATGCCACTATGCAATGCACTATATGGGTAAAACCTGTCTGTCCCTCGAGGCAGTCCTGCTGTCTGTGGGGTGCTCATTAAATACGATTAATACGGTGTAGCTTCTCTTCCTCCTGCAGTACCTGACATCCTCCCTTGCCTTTTCAACTGAGCCAGTCCTGACTACTCACACACAGATTAATGCTGCTTGTGTGCCTCCAAGGGCTTCATTAGGGCTAATCCCCTGGATGAATGAGTGGGAAGATGGGTGAGCTTTTTCTTAGACCATTTGTTTGTTTGTTTTGTAATGCTCTCCATATATTATCTACATGGTTACCCTCCTATTTCTTTTACAAGGTAGTTAAATTTTATTTATTTATTTTTTTTGTTTCCCCTGAAATTCGCAACAAGAGTAAACACAAGGTATCTGATCTTATTTATACTGCCATGTCCTTTCAGGAAAGTACCACAAGCCATTACCTTACCTAAACAAACAAACAAACAAACAAACTAACAAACGAACAGACAGGCAGACACCATTACATTTAACCTAACTGAGTATGAATAACATACTGTATCTGATTCCAGCACTACTCTGTTGTATGTAGCCCCAGAAAACACGATTTCTAGTTCTATGACTGCCTTGTAATATTATTTCATCACATACTGTTCCTGTTTTAATATTGAAGAACAAACACCATGCATAAACTAGCATTTTAGACAGCAAATGAATGATGATGGTACTATGATATATTTATAGATCCATTGTGAAGGTTTGTCAGTGCATATCTGTGTTCAGAGGAGAAACGCCCGAGATTGTTTCACACTTTCATTGCACCAAGAAGGAAATTGCACTGTTTTTTTCTTTTCCTGCTTGGCTGCCGATTCAATCAACCCTTAGATTCTGTCAAAAATACTAACATATTTCTGACAAATCTAAAACTGAGAATTAATCAAAACTGACTTTTGTATGAATACATGGAATTTATCAATAACATTATTTTAACATAACTGACTGCTCGACAAAAACTGCTCTTTAATGTACACCCATTTCATTATATATTATGTATATATATATATATACAGCATCTTTTTGAACTGCTGCTCATGCAACTGCTGCTCATGCAACTTCAAAGGGCAGCTGAACACACTTGGAGGAAAGCGCAAACTGCCCTCTTCAGTATACATGAGCTAACAGACGCCCACCATTGGCTAATGTCGCTCTAACCGACTAGAGAGCGACATTAATGTAGGGTGTAATGCCACCCTTCCCACCCAGAGAGCAGGGCCAATTACGCTCTCTTGAACTCCCCGCCACGGATGGCTGTGGCATTGACGGAATTCGAACTCGCCATCTCCCAACAATACTTTGTTAAATTAAATACCGTTACATATGTAAATAAATTAGGACTGGGTAATTAGGGGTGTTTGTGCCATAAAATGCACCCCACTTCAATGCACAATTTGGACACAAAAACATTGTAGTGTTAAGCTCCTCCTGACAATTTGAGAGAGTGGTTCTCACTTCACCATATTGATATTGATTGAACCTGTGTCCTCTGATGATATGGAAAAGTAAGCCTTGACTAGTACAGACAAATCCTTTAAGGATATGCAGTAAACTCTTAAAATATAAACAAATATTTTTGGAACAACTTCTTGCAGTTGTGTTGTAGTCATTTTACCCCCACAGAGATACATGGACCATCTATCAGGAAAAAAAACAGTGCAAGAGTTGAAAAAAAATTCTCTGTACCATCCTTCCAATGATTCCAGAAGCTCCCAGTATACCAGCACGACCTTTGTGCCCCTGTGAGAGCAAAAAATCAACCCAGCGCATCAGTCAACCATTTAGTATAAAGCCACATTATCTGTTATCAAGCTAAAGAACGTGACGTAAAGATGAACCAACTTCCAAACTGGTCTTTCCGTTCATATTCACTCACCTTCACCCCCTGCAGACCTTGAGGACCTTTAGGCCCAGGTGGACAGTTAGTCGGGCACTACAAGGGAAAGCAGAAAAGCTCAAAATTGGTTCTTAAATCTACTTTAGCATTAAATCTACCCAATATTTCTTCTAATTTAGCATTCTCTCCTTTATAACATCTAATCTAAGAGGGTGCTAAAGGGCACAGGCCTTTAAAGGAATCGGTTTAATGGAGAGTCATTAAATCCATGGAAAATTCATGAACCCTGAGATAATGAAAAGAAGTGCAGCAAGAGGAACATTACATTAAGCCTCACATTACAGTAGGGCCTGAATGAGAGGGTCATTATTTTTTAAAAACATTTTACTCAGTTAATATGTAATATTCAAGTATACATTATGTACAGTACTGTGCAAATGTTTTCTAGATTTTTTATATACATGTTGTCTTAGATGTTTATTCTATTTCTTTTGCATTAGTGTGTCAGTAGGAAAGAGCAAATTTTAGAAACTGGACTATAGATGAATATTCTGTTTGCACATCACTTTGTTGTCGTGAGGCCGTATGACATAAACAGTATCACGTGGACGGTCCTAACATATAGGGCTTTATGTCCATGCAGACACAAGCGTAATTTGTTAGTTACCGTTGTCATATTAGGCTACTTAGGCTACTTTACCTAACTACTAACTAAATACAACAATAATACAATAATTTTATTAAACCTGTAACTACATTTTCTGCCATCATAGAGACACAGAATTTTCCAATATAAATGCTCATACAGTGCTCACACATGAGTGAACATCCACAAAAGCGCACCAAAAGGCAGAAAAAGCCTTTGTTGTTTATGTTATGTCAGCTAGTTGGTTATTTCTACCTGTCATAATCTCACCCTCTGTGCATCGGGCTTCCCATGGCGGCGGTGCCATTGTCTCAGTGCACATTAACAAGCCTTATTCTCTGTCATTCTGTGTATATTTGTCATTGACCTTTTGCCTGTTTTCTCTTTTATGCCTGTGGATTTTTGTATGAGCCTGATTTCAGTATATTCGATTCCTTGCCTGTTTTTTGATTATCATTTTGGACTGTTGGCTTTTAACATAAAAGGCATGCATCCAAGTCTCCGCGTTTGTGACCCTACCATTAAAATATCGATGTAAAATCTATAAGTGACAGAGAAGACGGAAAACACATTCGTTGCAAGTTGTGCCAGTCAGCCGGTTATTTCTACCGCTAACATATTGATGTGAAATCGAACTGTATGTCATTATGAAAATGTCACTGCGCACACTTATTTTTAAAGGGAATGAGAGGAGTTGATTGGATTGATTGGATATCGCAGCACCACACTTAATCACACCTCTTGATAATGTATTCATTCAGTTACAATGGTCTTCCACGTGTTAATGCGTTATCACTGGTGAACAAGCTTTTCATGACTTATAGTGTAAACAAATAAGGATGTAGTCTTGTTTGATAAATATTATGGCATTCATTTTTTATAACAGTTTTTGGATTCTACTGTGGCGCCATATAAAGTAAAGATATCTGGATAACGTTCACCGCAGGGAGGTCAGTTTATGCGGTAGAGCAAAGTGTCATGTGAACCAGTAGGACAACCAACAGCATCTAACGTAAAATATGACAAAGGCCTGGTCGCTCAGCAAACACTTCCAAAAGAATTAAACCTTGTGATACATTTGTACTGCCACTGACACATTGTCATGTTGCAGACAAAATGCCATTTTATTTTATACAGAACTTTATGTAGATATTTCTATATAGAACAATCATCTCACCTGGAAATCAGCGCTGCCTTCTTCTAAACCCAAGAACTTCCCAGGTGGCCCCTGAATATGATGAACAGATAATGAAATTGAAAAAAAAAAAAAAAAAAGGGGGCACATGGAAGAAATAATGATAGTTGTTTACCACGAAGTAGAAGCGCACTGATGCAGTCTACAATGGAAGTCTTTTGAGAAATAAAAGTAAACTCGCTATTCCACATTCCACGCTTTTAATCAAATACACCTCCAAAGCTGATCTCCTGGGTATATATATATATAGAGAGAGAGGCATTTTATAACAACATGCACTGCAATTACTATCCTTGAACACTGTCAGAAAAAAGGTATTTTACAGGAGCTTTTTTGTTCCCCAAGGTACAAACAATGTAAAAGTAACCTCAAAGGTACAACAGTGGCCCTTATGGTCCAATTATGTACATTAAATTAGTTTTAAAGGTACATTATTTTTCTATTCAAAGCGACATTTAAAAAATATATATTTTGAGAGTGAGAGCCTTTAGAATACATGGTTTTGCATGGATAGATGTAATTTAGGTAAGCCTCAGTAAGCTTCAGTCACTTTAATACGTTAGGACATTAGTAGAATCCTCGTGTCATGACTTACAGGTTTCCCTGAAGGTCCTGGCAAACCTGGTGGTCCGGAAAGTCCCATAGCTCCCTGAGAATGGGTGCGAGTACAGACATTGTTAAGAAATAACCTTGACAAAATTCATCTAGTGAATGAAGTTTAATTTCTGTACTGTTCATCAGGTCCCATTGAATCCAGCCATATGTTTTGACTTTATAGCAATATACGTTACACAATTGTAGATGTATTTTACCCAATATTCAGTTCAGTTATTGGCAATTTAAGCAATATTTTTGGCAACAGATAAACAAAAATCCCCACAAGTGAAAATAAGAGATGAAGATTATGTGACTGGCTGAAATTGATTATGTGACTGGCATATATATACTAATATACTGTATATATATGTGTGTGTATGTGTGTGTGTGTGTGTGTGTATATATATTTATTTCATAGCTGTGGCTCTATTTCTTCAGAAGATACTATCATCTAAAAGGCTAGGCTAATCATTATATTGAGATGCGTACTAGCATTACATTAGTAAAGACAAAGGAATACATACAATGACTGTTGCTGCCACAAGTCGTACCAAATGAGGTGATAATGTTAATTCTGTGTGATGATGTAAACCAACCTTGGGTCCAACAATTCCAATTTCCCCTGGAAGCCCGATCGGACCCGCGGGTCCCTGCAGATAGAAGAGTGTACACATATTGTTTACAATCAGTAGTTCTTATAAACAAAAGCTTTTGCACTAATTTTGCTACACAGGTTTGCAACACGAATTAGTCATCAAAGTTCTATACTAATGACCAGAAAGTGGTGAGTTCAAATCCCAGGACTGCCAGAGAGCCACTTATGCGCACTAGAGCAAGACCCTTAATCCTCAACTGCTCAGCTATATGCAGCTGTATGCTTGAAATGGATTCTGGCTCACCCGTAAGTTTATTTGGATAAAAGTGTACAATAAATGAATAACTGTAAAATATTTTTTTTAAAGAAGTTGATTATTTAACTGGCTACTGACGACCTGGGTTGACCTCATGCTCTTTTTTATTTAACCACTGTATGGCAACTGATATTGTGAAGTAGGTTCAGATATGCTTAGTACTTACAGGAAGTCCAGGGAGCCCAGATCCCTGGAGAAATACAGAAAATAGATGAAGAAAGATGGAAAAAAAGAGCAATTTATTTAGAAGTAAAATATAGCTCTCCCAAACCATATATTAGCTGGATTTTTTTTAGATGTATACCTAAAATGTGAAGTTGGAATATCAGACTTTGGATTTGAAAATGAAACATTAAAGAAATGTCTTGGTGTAAAAACAACACAACATAACAGAAAACTTTCTAGACTAATATATTTGATAATCACTAGGCCCATATTCAGAGTGGGCCACTTAAGTTCGAAAGACACGTCAATAGATGCACTGGAAAAGTGATATTCTTGTGATAAGCAGGTGCTTAAGTAGATTTTCTAGGTGGCCCATTTAATTCTCCTTTAAAACAAACACTTGCCTATAAGCCAGTTTATTGGTTAAATATGCTGTTAACTGCAACACGATGTAGCATAAAATCAAAAGACAATAAAAAAAAAAAGTCTAGATTAATATGATAATACACAAATGAGATGTAGGTAAGATTGAAATAAACAGCTAACACTACCCTAATGTATTGAGAATATATTAAAAGATTAATTGTCATGAATAGTCCTAGTTGTGATAATCACATTAATTTGCAATTTCTTCAAATTTGTCTCAATTTATCCATCTGGAAACCGCCCACATTAATTGGCTGCCAGCCTATAAAAAAGCATTTTGATACCACAATAATATACAGCAGGTCCTAATGATGATAGAGAAGCAGATCAAATGAAAAAGGGCAGTGGTGGCTCAGTGGTTAGGGCGCTGGGCTATTGATCGGACGCTCATGAGTTCAAGCCTCGACACCACCAAGCTGCCGCTGTTGGGCCCTTGAGCAAGGCCCTTAACCCTCTCTGCTCCAGGGGTGCCGTATCATGGCTGACCCTGCGCTCTGACCCAAGCTAAGATATGCGAAGAAACACTTTCACTCAGGGATCAATAAAGTACTCCAAAAAAATAGACACAACTGGCATCTCCAGTATGCATAGCTGTTTGGTGCCGACAGAATCAGAAAGAGTGTGGGGGTTGCAGCAGATGTGTGGCCAATTCATTTGCTTATTTATTTTATAATGTCATATTTATATATCTAATATTGCCATCAAAAGGCATTCCTTTAAGTGTGTATTTACATTGCTAAAAAAATTAATTTGACAAATTGTTAGACAGGGGCGCTGAACTTATTACAGCTCCTTACTGGAGTAAATATCACACAAGTAAATAGCAGTTAAGTGAGACACGCCCCTGTGTTGGACAAACTCAACCCCGCGGGCGCAACTGTCCGAGCTGCGCTTAATAGTTCATTCTAAGGTCTGAATACCAATGAACGCAATTTCGGTATCCTTACTATGCGCGCTTAACTCAGCTCTGCACTTGGTGAGGACCAGCAGGTGATTTATAAAGATTAGACAGACAGCCATGGTATAATATGAAGAAGACTAATGTTCACCATATACAGGATTTCTTGTTATCTACAGTATACATCCTATAATATATTAAGATTTTACTTACGGTTGGTCCTGCTGGACCGGTAGGCCCTGTCTGACCCTGTGGAAATCAAGAAAGATTGTGTTAAAAAATTGTGACGACTTTGTTAATATCTAAAATATACTGTATATTATTGTTTATTCTTTTTAATTGCTCCCAGACAAAAAAGTAATATTACCCCTTAAAAATCCCAACCTAAAACCCTAACCATAACTATGTAAAGCTAGATGATGCACAGCAATAAAAGCCAAAGTACAAAAGGCTTATTCATCTACTGTTAGCTACAAAGGCTACATACAGGCATAAGTGCATTTATGGATTTCTGTTTTTGGTTATTTGAATTGTCTGGAGTGAATAAGTGGCCTTTCTTTGTTAATGGTGCCTTGCAGCACATCAGTGTACACATACTAGTTCTCCTCAGCCTGATAGATAATATAGCACATTTATCATCACTATATGTTCATCATGAAATGTGTATCTTTACTAACCTTTTGTCCAGGATTTCCAATGGGACCCCTTTCACCCTTTCCTCCAATCAAACCCTGAAAAGTGCAAGTGAGAGAAAACGTTTTCAAAAATCGTCTGTTCGTTAGCCATCTGTTCATTTTACAACTCATTTAAATCTAGTTAATGAAAAAAATAAATCTACTTATTGCCAAATCCCAGTAATGAGACTATTTTGTAGTTGGCACATTTTGACAGTTCGGAGGTAGACAACTTGGGACTAACATTCCAAAGAGGATTATCAGACCAAATCCTTGTGATAATTCTGTGATTCTGAGCATGTGACTGGGAAATGCCAGGTCAGTAAGGCGTGTGTATTTCCTCTCAGCTTCATTAACCTGTGACCACAGAGCTGCACTCTGAATGTATGCCAAAAACACCCACGGTGCACTACCATGAAACAGATTTAAGAGCTAAAGATAAAAAGCTTTGGTCAGTTTTACTATTCTTGAACAAGACTGACTAGACTTACTGTAGTAATTAGACTAACTACGTACGTAAGGGAAACATGATGATAACATTGCAACCCTTTCAGTGCATCTCAGTAAGAGGACACCATTAAATGCCATATATAACTGCAGCGAGAGTGCAGCTATTACATTATTTTTAAAATGGACTTGTCAAGAGGATCATTAGCCATCTTCAGTATGTTATAAAGCAACACCATTTTAAATATCTTGTACCATTTTTCAAGGGATGTACTGCACCTAGAAATAAGGTCTACCAGTTTCATCAAGTTAATGTATAACTACTTCATATTTCCTTATGATGCTGTGGCGTCATACCAGTATATCATCACAGCCCTAATCAAAACATTGACTGCAGAACCACTACAGTTTAAAAACTTAATCCAACGTTATTTCCTTTGATAAAAACAAAGATGAAAATTGTTTTTGATATGCGATCAGGCATTCCCTGTGCTACAGGTGAACTCACATCGATTCCATCATCCCCAGGAGGCCCGTCTGGGCCCGGCTGGCCTGATTCTCCCTTCTGACCCTGCAAAGTGAATTACAAATTTGATTTATCGTGTGCAGAAATAGCCTACAGTCTGAAAAGGTCTTGTGTCTAAAAGTAAAATAAGGTCGATATTCCAACAAAAAGCATCTAAAAAGGAGCTTCTGCATGAATCATATGGCCAGGTCTCTTAGATAGTACTTACTAGAGGTCCAGGAGGCCCAGGAGGCCCTTTTTCACCCTGACAAAAGAAATGAAAGAGACTGTTTTGAACAAAGATAAATAACCTTCAGAGCATCTCTTGAGCTTGCAAAAAAATTACACTTGACTTAGTGGTAAGTGGTTAGTAGAATGTCATATTGCCAATCTAATATTGTAAGAATATTAACAGCTTAATATAAATATTAATATAGTATAATTGCTATATAATTGCTATATAATATAGCATTTAGTACTAATATAAATATATAAACTATAAATATAGCAGTAATATAATAACTCAGGTGTGGAGTGAATAATGGCACACAGTAATAGTATTATAGTAGTAGTATTAATAAAATAGTATACTATTAATAAAATAGTATTATAGTACATGTAGTATAATAAGGTGTAGGGTGTATAATGAATATCAGGGGGTCATATATTACAGCTACAGAAAAGTTTAAGTAATAATTAAGTTATGTGTGTGTGTGTGTGTGTGTGTGTGTTTCTTACCGAAGTAAACTATAGTTGCTATATAAATATCATATGATCCTCACAGCATTAATTACTGAAGTAATGGCAACATAGTTCATTATCATCATCTTACATCGTCATTTTATGTGCCAAATGACTCCTCCCACAAACATGCCCCGCCCTCAAACAGACTCCTCCCTTTCTGAGCACTTCATATATTTGACCTTATATCCAAGGTGTCACTCGGAAAAAAAAAATTTCTCCACGTGCATTTGTCTCTCTAAATCCTCATTCATGCATGCATACAGCATTCAATATAATAATAATTACCATTATTTCCTCTGTAGATATTATTATTTGGTACATTATAGTCCATATAAGAATATAATTACACGGCACACAATCGAATTAAAGGTACACTGGGGTCATCGCTAAAAATTGGGTCACTTTGGCTGCATTTGATCCCTTTGAGGAATCCGCACGAAAATCTCATTACAAATCTGCTACCACTCTGCCTCAGTGATATCAAATTACCTCGGGGCCTCTGCACAGGATGAGAGAAAATATCTCATGAATCTAGTCCTCTGCATTAACAGGACTCTATTGTACACTTGTTTTCATTTCAGGCGCCCTCTGTGCATAAAACCGTGGAACTACAGATGGACACACTGGCCCGCGAAAACTGAGTGCACAATGAGCGTCTTTGTACGGCTCAGACTTGTGGCACCAGCCAGAGATCATGATACTCACATCGATGCCGTCGGATCCGGGGGTTCCTGATGGGCCGGGGGGACCGCGAGGGCCCTGGGTTCCCGGTGGGCCGCTCTGAAATTAAATGTAGAGAAATTAGAGCCTAAATATGTTCAGTGTTTCTGTTCAAAAAAGCGTACAGCCTGAACACGCTTGTAGTTGTCTTGTGTGTGGAGGGAAGAGGTTATTTTTGGATTTTAGGCTTAGAGACAAAAAAAAAAAAGAAGAAGAAAGAAATACATTAAGAATATACTTTTCAAATATGTTGTGACAGTAAATCTTCAAATTAAGCAGAAACATCACCGCCAATCCCAATAATGCACCTATAGCGAGCCTATAACAGCTGAATGTCATTGAATCAGTAATCACAATAATAAATGAATGACGCTCGATTTCAGGTACAATGCAGTCAGTCTAAAGGAAAACCTCTGCTTAAAAATACGGCATCGTTTAAAAACAGCACATTCGTAGATTTCTAGTGCAATAGATGTTGAACATTCAGATTTGATTCTCTGGGCTTAGTGAATCAGTGTGGACTAAAAGTAACGATTTGCTGGAAGAAGGGAAAGATTGGGGGAGTGATTGTTTACCAAGGCCGCTCTTCCTCGTTACAATCCTCTGTTTGATTCAGTTTAACACAATCAGACAGCACTAGCCCTGGGTGTTAGTGTTCGGCATTAATCTGTAACTCGGTATTGCTCGAAACATAAATGGAATGTTTCTTAATGCAGCCATTCTGTGTGTTAGTTTTCCAAATGTGGCATGTAGGTGCGAGGCTGCTGAGGGCACCTTCAGGTTCTGTTGTTTGAACAGGGATCACTGACCAAAAGTCTGAAAGGGGTCCTTGTACAGTGTGTGTGTGTGTGTGTGTGTGTGCGTGTGTGTATGTGTGTGTGTGTTTCACTCAGCCACCACATTCCATCTGTGTCCAGGCCACATTCTGACATTCTGATCACCGTCTCATTACGACTGTACTGCCTTCTGTTTTGATGGAAGAGCTTTTTTATTCATCAAAAGTGCATCACCGAAGAAACAAAATCAAACGTAGTAGAAATCAATCTTTGAAACCAGTGTGATATTTGAACAGCAATGAATCTGCTGCCTAAAACCCTATCTTTTCACAAAATGATGTGAATACAATGCTTACATTAAGCTCGTAGGATTGAATCAGGATTTTAATAGATACACCAGCGTCTGTGCATCTCCGAGCACCCAGATCATCCAGGAGCACCGGTGAAGAGGAGAAGAAACCCAAATTCACTCACCACTTGAGCCAGAGCCAGACACAGCACCTGCAGGAGCACCACGATTTGGAGGATGTTAAAGTTCCGAGCCATGATGAAGACTTGCTTCTGGCTCCTCTCTCCTCCAGAAACACCAATCCTAGGGACTGCTGCTTCTCTCCTATCCTCTCCTCTCAGACCAGGACAGAAGGGTTCCGGGCACGAGAAAGACGTGTGTAAGTGTGTGTGTGTGTGAGTATGCGGTGCCCGGGACGGAGGAGAAAAAAAAAAAGGATGTAACCCAAGTGTACAACCAGCCCCTGAGAACTCAGAGGCCAACGCTGCGAGGAGCCGACAGATCCGAGGGCCCCCTCACTCAGTTGAGGGGGCGGGGCATCTGTCTAATTAACATACTCGTGAATATGAAACATGCAGCAGTGCTTTGGGGAAAGCTGACTGGACGAAGCCCTTTAAGCATGTCAAATTCCAGAAAAAGAGCTAATTTCTGGTTGTGTTTTGACTGCAGATCCAGCCTACAAGACACGCTCACATTTTGCTTCTTTAGTTTTGCAACAAAGCTACAAGGCTAACATAGATATGATATCATGAAAACCTATGACCACCAATTAGCGTTGTGCAATCAAACAGTGTTGAGTGAAAAATAATCGCAAATAGACTTGCCTTTGTGGTTTTTGTGTCACTAGACACGCATCTATAAAAACTATAAAAACCTGGTTTTGAACCTGGAGTCACTTTATTTGGCATACACGTTTAATATTTTAAATTCAAACTCTTTTCTTTTTTTTGTGCTATTTTATTGAATTGTTTTAGTACAAATGACAGTGTCCTTTTAGGCACATGTGTTTAATTTGTGAGTGCAGTTTACCATTCAACTGGTGG
>JAOUQW010000011.1:10838776-10850929 GCA_028565825.1 Olivaichthys viedmensis
CCCAACAGTGGCAGCTTGGCGGAGCTGAGACTTGAACCCACGACCTTCTGATCAGTAGCCCAGTGCCCTAACCACTGAGCCACCACTGCCCCAGGGAATGTAGTCATGTCTCTGAAATTATACTGACTAAGAGCTTAAATCACAAACACCTTTGACCTGAAGAGTCCGTGAAAGTGTTCTACAAAAATGTGTTTTGCATAGCATTAATTGACGGCCTCAACAACTGCCCTTAGACTTGTATTATGAGGACGTTTTTAATAAAAAAGAAACATGTTGAAATTCTTGTTTGTGGCCATACACTACAGATGAGGTAGATGGAGATTAGGTTTAAAAGTGCTCAAGTATTTCTTTAATGAGCTTCTACAGACCACGTTTAGTCCAAGTACAGCTAAAGGAATGGCACTAACCAGCATGCATGCAGTAACCTGTGAACCATGCAATGCACTAAAATGTCTAAATATTTCTTAAAGGCTTGGCCTAAACTGAGCCATTTGATTTCCACACCAGAATTGTGTGTTCCTAACAGGCTAAAACAATCCGAGCACAATTTATGAAGCAGGATATAGAGTCAATGGCTTTTTTTTTGTTGCTACATTGTGACTTCCCCTGTCGCATGCCCACATCCTGTTTGTTTATTGTTGAGAAACATTGTTCTGCACTGCCCTGTTCTTACACTCAGGTGCTTCGTAATTCGTAATCGGTCAGCTGTAATCTTCTCGGCCCGGCCGAGTAAAGGCCTCTGTTGACCTGCGTGCCCGGCAGTACCCCGTGCTGAATTTGGTCTAGGACACTGGTTGTACAAACGTAGCTGCTGAGGACTCGGGCATGTTTGTACACAATGTTCCAGACTTGCACGCAGTGCTCACTGTCCCTCAGTAGTGCTGCATCAAGATCACTTACACAGCCAGCTGCAGCAGGGCAAACAATCGAGTTTTGGACAAGTCTCAGCTGTTGCAATGTCTGTAATGGCGTTAGTTCTGTGGAGTTTCGTTGTGCCGCCGAGGAAAGCTGAACACTAATTGGATGATTTAAATGCTTCTTTAGTCATTAGGATGCTTACTGAAAATTAAGAGCATGTGGGTTTGTTCATCTTCTGTCTTTTGTTTGTTTGTTTGTTAGTTCTTCTCGAATACTTTGTTATTTTACTCCTAAAACATGCCTGATTCAGCTCACGAGTTTATGTCCAGGCTCATTAGGTGTGCAAGAGACTGAAAACCTGCATCTCCAAAATTCCAATTTTTCATATCATTGAGATGCTAACTGCTGTGGGGTAGATAAAGGTTTTTGCCCATATTCCATATATGGAGATACATGCTTTTCATTGGACAGCGACAATACACTACATGTAGGCACTAAACGTTTGTGTGTAACTTAAATGACTAGTCGAACAAACATTTCCTTATCACACTAAGAAATGCCATATTTTTCTTCAAGCCTACTAGGAGGGACTGGTCCAAACTTCCTATCATTGGTAGCATTGAAACACATTGCGGGTTCAAAAGCATGAATTTTGCAAATATGTGGCATGAATCCAGTGTTTCCTCTCACTCTGATCTACACTGCTTCAGGGCCTGTTCCCATTTCTGAAAGGCCTTTTGCAATTAGTGTCATGGTTGCACAATTTTGTTCAGCATTACTGCAATATTGAGCATTGCAAAAGCCCGCAATATATAGATAAGCACCCTAACAGTAGCCATGTTTACATGCTGAGTTTTTCATCAATTCATTCCGATTGCGGATTCTGAACGAATCGTTTACGTGTACCCTAAACTCCGTTGACAATCTCTGTTTACTTGCATGTCACAAATTCATGCGCACGTGACGAGCTGAATTCAGCGCCAACGTTACCGTAACAACAAGAACCTTGTCAGAGCGTAACGCATAACTAACGTGAATAGACTCTCTATCCAGGACTATCTATCCAGCATAGACTCGTGTTTTTAACCGATCTTAAAATTGTCAGTCTCACCAAAACGTACTCCAGACGAAGAATTCATGTCCTGCATCGTTCTGCTGCGAAAATCTCAGAGTGCGTTCAGCTGCCCTGGGACGTTACATGAACAGCAGTTCGAAAAAGATGCGGTCGTTGGATTCATGTGTCTCGGAGAAAAGCACGTGCTAGCCCTCAGCCTCCCCGGGAAGGTAGCTGTTGTGCGATATGCTGGACATGCAGCACAAGTCTCACTTGTGTAGGGCTTTTTTTGGAATGTGATGTCACGCCACATTTATTTATGTGGGGACATTTATTTCCATGCTTTCGGATACGAACAGTTATAAGGCTTTAATGCTAGCTAACTAGATAATGGTAGCGATTTAGCTACAAATCCTTTTCAAACGTATTGCTATCATGGGAATCGCGGTTTAAAAGAAATCGACAATGGAATCTCATTTTCTCGTTTTCTTGCATGGGGTTAAAACAAGAGAAGCAAGGTCTCTGAGGTGATCCAGACGTCAAATGGCTTGAGTCTCAGCAATAAGACACGAAATCATTACTATCTGCAGCGTCTGAACAATAAGAGTGTGTGCTCCCAGCGTTTTTATTCTGGTGAGTTGGAAATTTACTTCACATTACTCCATTAGCTACTTTGGATGAATGAATTGCATTAGCGAACTGGTTAGATTTCGTCGTTCTCTCTCTCTCTCTCTCGCTCTCTCTCTCTCTCGCGCTGTTAACATAATTTCATGCCAGTAAACGATGAAGTGCTATAACAGATGAGCGAAGATCATAGGAATTACTGTGTGTTATTTAAGAATTATGACAATAATCAGAATTAAACTCAATAATCAATAATGAGTTTAATATTTATTCTCGGAGTAGTCGTGCGACAGTGGATCGGCCGCGAGCCTAAAGAAAATGTGTCTTGCAGTACATTGCAGTGAGTTATACACAGGCTTGGAAGTTTCTACATATGAGTTAAGATAATGACCATCTATATTTAGGCATCATCAGCCCTAGTCTAACACCTCTGGACCAGCTGTTGTCATGGAGAACCAGAGTGTGTAACATATTTTTGGTATTTTTTATGAATCGCTTTTCTACATTTGCCCCAAGCTTCGCAGTTCTAGTATTTCTTCGCACCTCTGGTCTGGTGCTGTTACTACAGCTTCTCCCCTGTTCCTAACCTGATTAGCAAGTCAGTGTGTGTGTGTCAAGGTGTTGCGCTGTGAGATGTGATTCAATTTCTCCTTTCTGTAGGCCAGACTTTGTCATACCAGCTCGTTTGCTTTAGAGATACAGAAAACGACAACCTATGTATAAGAAGAAAATTTGCCTTGGCACCAATCATTGGGCTTTTATTAAGTGTTCCATCTCCAGAAAATTTTAATAGCCAGAACTTTAAAAAAAACAACAACTGCAGAACCACAAATGTTGGTAATGGGTATTATTTATTTACTTCAGAAGTAACCTTCGTGCCCAAAAATAAACTGTAAAACAAAACGCCAAACTCTAGCTAACCTACTACAAAGAGAGAAGTGTAAAACCTGTCCGACTTAAATCTAACGACTTAAACCTAAGCGTGGAGAAAACGACGTTAAACAAATCAGAGTTGTCAACTCGTACATGTTAGTTAGTTGACAGAGATAACCGTCTTTTGCGACAGATCACGGCTTTTTTGGACGCCAGCTAGTTGAGGGAAGAGTCAAGTTGGTCTGGTCTGTGATCTGGGGAAATGGCGGAAACACGGCCCGTAGTCCGCCCCCCCAACGTGATCTTCTGCTCTTCAGTGCTTATTACTGGAGCCAATCACAGACCTTCGCTTGCCACAGCTGTTTAAGAGGCAGAGCAGAAGAGATAAAAACAACACGCACAATGGCAAACTCTTGCCTTTAGCAAAACCTAAACACAAAAACAAACCAGTGACCGGGGGTTATAATAGTAAGTGTGCATCTAACCCAGGATACAAGAGCAGTTGTGCTGATTGATTTTGGTCTCGGTACACGTGATTTGTATTTTCCTTGTTGAAATTTATCAATGGGAAGTTGTGTGTTACACTCACTCCAAGTGTAGACTTGTCTCAGCTGTTTGTTTATTTATTTATTTATTTATTTATTTATTTAATTGCTGCGTGCGTGCGTTTAAATAATGAAAGGAAACAGCGATTTAAAGACGGGAAAAATAAAACAAGGAAGTGGTTTTGCATTTGACATTTCCTGCCAGAAACGCTGAGTACAGCTCATTTGCATTGTCCTGTTGTCATGGAGACACCACTCCACAATAGCAAGTAACCAGCAGAGAATGCAGTCAGGATTAGGAGTGGACAAGTCAAGGATGTAACGAGGATGAGGGGTGGACAGTGGTCCATCATCCACTATAAAGCAATTTAAATGTACACAATTAGGAATTGCTTGACCGTTTTTTTTTTTTAAAGATTAATTACAGCAAATCAAAATGCTGCATCATATTAAGTCATATCAACCCTTCACGAATAATTTCAATTGTAATAAGAGTTACAAGAAATGGTAAGAAAGACACTCTTTCCTTTGCTCTCCTGCAGACAGGGCCAGCAACTTTTTTCAGTGTTGCCAGGTTAAGTGAAACCCCCCGACTGCAAGCTATAGGTATGATATAACATAGAGGGCTGTAGTGATCGAGTCAACTGGTCGTTAAGACAATCAACACTGTTAGGAACGTACATGTAACTCGGATAGGTTTCAGTTTCACAAACAGAGCTGATTTGTCCTGGTTTAAAATTGTGTAATAATTCGTGTCAGCTTGTTAAAACTGTGTATTAGCTTCTAATACGTGATGAAATAAAAACGGATCTTGGTATCTGGGAATTTAGACTTTTGGATCCTACTATAGACTGATAATGCCATTGTAGTATCATGGAGTGTCACTAGTTTAGCTTTGGACGCAGTGCAACTGTTTACACTGTCCTCATAGGCATGCACTTGATGATAAATAGGCTGCTTATGTTTACATAATTGAGATGCATCCTTATCCGGGTGGGCTTTTCAGGCTAAATAAAGTATTCCTTCTGTTTTGGAGATACACGGCAGTCTCGTTGTAGGTCATCTTCCGTCGTCGGGAGTATTTCTAGATTGAAGGAAAAACTTTGGCACTAAGAAAAACTATAAGCAAAGCAAAACGTTAGCCATAATATGAGGGTCCAATCAACCCAGTTAGAGAAAACGGGCTCTTCAGTTTACGACTGTCCTGTTCTCTCTCATCTAAAGTGCAGCTCCACTTGGATTCTCACTCTCATGGCTGTGCATGTGGCAGTCTGCTGAGCCTGATGGGATATGGGTTAATTCGACTTACAAGAAGGTGTGTGTGTTTGTGTGTGCGTGTTTTGATCCTGAAGAGTTTTTTTTTTTTTTTTAAGCCTCATGGTGATTTGGACTCTTGGATCATATATGTGTCTGCAGTGCTTTTCTGTGTGTGTAAGAGGACTATTTAAACAGTGTGTGTGTGTGTGTGTGTGTGTGTGTGTGTGTTGGTGTGGGAGTGTGCTTGCGTGGCTCACTGTTTGTTTAGTACACATTCTCACAAGGCTGAAAAATGACTGAAGTCCACGTTGTGTAGTGTACTTTCTTTTTTATTCACTCCCTTTTACCCTCCTTTTATCTCTCCACCCTGCGTTTCTCCTCTTTCATCTTCCTTGGTCGATCCCGCAAGTTTGTAGCATCTTCGTGTTGAATTAGAATTGATCGAGTATCTGTAAACGCACCGTCTAATGCTGGCTGCTTCTGAGCGCCGCTGAAAGGCCGCAACAGTATGACCTTTTATGAATGTACCCAAAGACCATAAACACTCACTCTCAGGACAGAAAGGGACGTTATTCACTAGATCACTAGATTAGTCATGTCGACTGCAGTGTGCTGAAAGATTTCTCTCCATGTTCCCAATTTTCTCAGTATTGGCCACCGTTACAGACTCAAAACTAAGTCAGCAGTTTTGGTATTGTAGTTAGTAAGTGGCCTTTGGATGTTTCCTTCAATGCTGTGTAATATACAGTCCAAAAAAAACACAAAAAACAATGGAAGGTATTGCGTGTCTTCATTTGCATATATGGCCTTCCGCAAAAATCAGCATGGCAAAAGCCAGTGTTGCGGTAATGATCGAAAGATTATGTATTCTGTATCCATGGTGATGGATTACTATGTATTTTGTCGATAATTGGCGTGATGTGCTGCTTCCTGTACCAGTGTTCTGTACAATGCTAGGTTACGCTTTTGCTGATCCGTGAGTCAGCCTAAAACCTGCTGGACTCCACGTGGGAGGAAATCAGAGGCGCACATGTTCGGTCACGCATCTTTTTCCTGGCAAAGTTATCCTTAACAAACACACACATGCACCAACACCGCCAACTTCCAGCCAACGTCCTTTGGTAATGCCCCACAAGCTGATTACCCCAGGCCACAAGCAGCGGTCAGCGAGAGAAATGGGGCACAAAGTTGAAGTTCATCGACCCAGCAGCCCGTATATACCTTTTCCATAAGTCTTTACCCTTTCCCATTAACAGTGTAACCTGAGATCTAACACACTAATAAAGCCAATGCAGGCAGGATTTAAAGCTTGGATATATTTTGCTGAAGGCCTCCACTATAATTAGTAGCTGTGCTAACCACTCTAGAGTATACACACAGACCTAGAGGACATTATTAGACTCAAGCTGCTTAGCTGAGCCTGGGAACCGATAACATAACTATGCGACATTTATGACATTTGCCATAAGGAGGGATGCGCTTTGTCATGTTCCATGCACGTACTTTTAAAAATGAGATGTTTTCGTTTCTCTTGGATGACCGTCGTCTTGACTGCCCGGATTTAGTTTCTTCACCTTAAATGCGAAGCCCAATTAAAAACGTCAATGGTGCTCAAATTGTTGGAAGCAGCGTTTGGAGGCCTTTCATGCCCTGACCTGCATTATCATTTCCTGTCATTCTCAGTCAGACTCCAGCTGTGAGACATTTTTGCATTGGAACCAGCTTTTTTTTTTTTTGTGCATCCATCCGTTCCAATCTGGTTTCAGTTTGGTATCAGATAGGTACGTCCCTATTTCTATCGCCTTAAATATAATCATGAAATTGAAACAAGCGCTACTCTTGTTCTGCAGGCCAACTTGCTTGATTCAAACCCACAGAGACCAACAAAGAGATGTTGCCACACTCCTTTGTGGCATGATGACATCACCCATCATGAGGCTGCTCCCTTCACCTAAATAATGAGTAGCACGGTGCTGCCATCTAATGGCTCTTATCACTGGTGTACTTTACTTTTCCTGGGGAGCTTAGCAGATAAGCTCCAGCATTCTCTTTGAAGCCTTCTCATGTCTTATAACAGGACAGTTACATAATTTTGTTTTAGGAGGGCAAAAAAAAGGAAAAGAGAAGCCTATCATTATTCTTCCCACGGGCAGCTGGTGTTCGCAGTGAGTCCTTGGTAGACAGATGCATTCGACACAAACCTACAGGCTCCCATCTGAGTCATGGCTTATTCACTAAGGTAATGTGAGGGCCTGGTAGCCTGTGAAGTGTTACTCAGTTTGCTCTGTCCTGTAGAATGAGTCACTCCCTCACATACTGTGCTTTCTTTCCTAATTCTCTGTATCTCCCAATACACCATAGTGTGTAAGACTCTTTGCACTTACCCACTCCCCCTCTTTTGAGTCACGAAGTAGTCCATTTGAGTATTTATCCTGTTATTTCTGTTTCTTTCTTGTCCACCTCCTTTCCCCCACCCCTTTTATCAGGTCCCAGATGGGCTTCCTGGAATTTGGGAATTTTCATCTGTATACGCTGTGCAGGAATCCACCGGAATCTCGGTGTTCACATATCCCGGGTCAAATCTGTTAACCTGGACCAGTGGACCCAGGAGCAAATTCAGGTCTGTATCCTGACCCAGTGTGGTGAGCTTACATCAGGTATGGATACTGTAATAGTGTTGTCACACAGTGTCTCACAGGCTTTGTCACACAGTCCATGGCCATATCTTCTGCAGGGTGTTGCGGGGACTTAAAAAGTTTTGTCTGAAATGACAACACATAATTTTACAAATTAAAGGACTTGATTTGTATTAGTTTGTCTGTTTTAATCTGGTGTCATTTAATTTATTTTTATATACGATTGAATCTATTTTGAAAACATTTGGCATGACCCACAAAAGTGGCAAAAAAAGAAAAAGGCTAGTTAAAACCTTCATCTGATGACTATAAACTTTTTTTTTAGTGGGGGGTTAAATTTCATTTGAATAGCCATTGACAAAGTCTTAAGAAGTATTATGTTTAACTTACCTGCTGACACCCTGTTGAGAATCAGTATGGTATGTTTCTCAAATATTTTTCACATTGTAGCATACACTAACGCGGCACACACTAATGCTGGATGATTTTTGTCTCTATTCAGTGTATGCAGGAGATGGGGAACGCAAAGGCACGGCGCCTCTACGAGGCCTTTTTACCTGAGTGCTTCCAACGTCCAGAGACTGACCAGTATCCTTTTCTAGCAATTCTTTAGCGAGACTCATTTGTATAAATTGATACATACAAGTTGTGTTTTTCAGTGCCAGTTTTCTTTAAACACTCTTGCTTAGATCAGCTGAGGTCTTCATCCGGGACAAGTATGAAAAAAGGAAATATATGGACAAATGTATTGACATCCAGGCATTCAGAGTGAGTCTAGATTCATCGTTCGAAACCATGTTTCAAGCTTGTAGTCATATTAATTATTTAAACATGTCTATTGTCTCTTCCAGAAAGAGAAGAGTGAGACAGTCACAAAAGAGCCACCTGTTGTTTTTGAGAAGATGAGGCTGGTTAGTTGCGTTTGGTGTTATGAGCAACGTATCGCGCGTTTCATGTGAGCATTATGGTGTGACCCAGTATGTTTGTCTTACAGAAGAAGGATGAACCGCAGCAATACAAGAGCAGTCCAAAGAAGCAGTCCCAGTCAGTAAATGACCTTTTAGGACTAGGTAACCTTTTGACATTCACTCATAATTACTATCCAATACCAAAGTTAGGTTGTGCAAAAAAAAAAAAAAGAGCAACTCTACCACAGCCTAAACATCTGTCTCTTTTATAGATGCCCCTGTCCCTTCGGCTTTTCTAGCCAATGGGAATGCCAGTCCTGAGCAAAGTCCTGCACTGGATCTGTTCAGTTCCTTGCATAGTGCCACCTCACATTCAGCCAGGAGCACAGTAAGGCTTCTGCTTAACTCTATAGGCTCTCATTCAGACACAGATTGCAGTGACATTTTACCTGCTAAACGATTAAATGGTTGGACTATATAGATTTTCGTCCATGCAGGTCATTTTGAAATGATGTAGTAAGTCAAGATGACTGGACTTGTGTGTTAACCTTGAGGACGTTTTGCTGTTCATCCAAGGAGCATAGTAAGGGTTCTGCTTATCTATCTAGGTTTTACTGGGGCAAAAGTTATATAGAAGTACACAAATTTCACCTGATTACATGGTTTGTTTACAAAGGTGTCCAGCCTTGAAGAGTTTTTGCAATTTATCCAAGGGGATTTCAGCTCCAAATTAATTTTGAGCCCACAGACAGCTATTAGGCATGCTATTTGCTAGGCATAGTTATGATAGGCATGCTATATTAAGTGTAATAATTATGTATGATTAGTTATATAAAATTTTTGGCAATTTCATGCAAATGTAAACCTTGAAAAAGTTGTGAGCACAGGAAAAAAATATAGATTTGCAGACTAAGGTCTGTATTTAACTACTGATTCAAGTCTCTTTAATGTATAATGTATTGGATGTAGGGATGTAAAATTTGGAGACCTGAGACTTGTGAACATTTCTGCTCCAAGTCGTTGAGCCGCGTGTCCGAGTCAAGTCTCACGTCGCTGATTCGCGTGTCCGAGTCAAGTCTCACGTCGCTGATTCGCGTGTCCGAGTTACCTTTGGTTAACACTCAAATCGTTAGCTGTAGGCATTTTATTGCACTTAAGTATGCATGACTAAACAATACCTCAAACAAGGATTAAAAACTGGTAGAAACTCCAAAGCATATCAAAGTCTGCAACAGACTCAAACATCTGTGTAGCAGTGGGTCTTCCATTGGTCATGTTTTTATCGTGGTTCAAGATAATGCATCCTCCCCATGCTTTCTTAGTTCCAAATTAGTTCCAACTTTCAAGCGTGTCAAGAAGGTCTGTGTGTAGACAGAACAATATCGTGAACAATCTGTCCCTCATTAGAAAGCGAATGAGTGTCAACAGTTCAGTAAAGCAGTAACATTAGCTTTTTAATAATGCATTCACCTTATCTATCGTGTGAGGATGAACAGAATATACCTCTCTTTATTGTCGCATTTTGGATATTTTTTCAGAAACTGGGCGTTTTTCTGACTCGCTATTCCGGGTACTTTAGCCGCGCTATGAAAACAGCTCTGCTTCCAAAACTGTAACTGCATGTCTAAGTAATAGGGCTCGGAGGTATAATGGTATTAAAGTGCCATGATATGGATTTTACTATACCGTAGATACCGTGATAAGCCCAAAAACGGCGAATCAGACACAGTACTGGCACGCGACAAATTAAACATGAACAGCTTAAATAATTACTAGAAACTTAAAAATACATGCGGTATAAAAATGTACTATTAACTGTTTATAATGATGGCCAGGCAGATTATTATTTTGCTTCTATTTCAGCCCTCTGCTGGACAAAGCGCATTTAACGTTAAATTACCCACGTGAGTGGTAAAATTAGCAAACGGAGGCCGATTGCTAAGCATTATTTTGGAGACCCGCTGCAAAATAGATTAGAGGATGAGCTAGGATCACTTGTGCGTGATTACCTTTGTACGTGCATAAATACATTCATCGTACAGAAAACTAGATTTTCGTACTTCCACAAGCAAATAAAGTCAAACATATCCAAGAAATGACGGATATGCAGTTGATTTTTACAGATACGACTTCTAAAATAGGAATACGAATCGACAATTGTGAAACAATTGTCAAAAATACGTCACAGGCAACACGAACCGAGCGGATGAATCGATTTCCCCTAAGCGCGTATGCGTCGTCTTGACGCCAGAATGCGTTTTTTTGGGGAGCTTAACAGTTTCGGTTTAAATAGGTGCCGGTAAAATGGCTAAAAGCTCATGTACTCTGAACCAGTCGAACACATTTACTGTTTACATAATAAAAAAATAACAATTTACCTATTTGGCTTGCAAAACAGTGATCTAATAAAACTAATCTAATATTAATAAAATTAATGTATGCAAATCCCCCGACCCACGGCCAAAAAAAATCAACCCCGCGGCAACAAGTCAAAAGTAGTCGAGGATTTTGCATAGCCTACGTTCATTTTATTTAAAATTTGTGAAGTTTACAGTCTCAGTTTACAGCCTTGAAACAATTATAATTACCAGTGTTATTCAGTGGAGAAAAAAAATACGGCACTTTTTGTATTCAGGGAAAAAGTTCAAACATATTATTAAAATTAAAGGTTTCTTGAATTATTATTATTATTAATTAAGTCTAATCTTTTTTTTAATTACTTTTTGCCATATCTGGATAGTGGAAAATATCGTGATATAAATTTGAGCTCATATCGCCCACCCCTACTAAGTAGTAATAAAACCATTGTTGTACTGACATACTGGTTAGCATGGTAGAGTATACAGGACATGACCCAAGTATTTTAGACTCGGATGATTTAATTATCTGCTGCCGTTATCGCCGTCAATGTGACTCACAGTTACTGAGTACTAAGTGGAAGAGCAAAAAAAAATAAAGTGATCACCGAGTGTGTATATGGAAGGCTGTGCGGCTTCGTTGGCGTAACTGTTTGTGTTGTTTTTGTTCCACTGTAGCCTGGCTCCAGTTCTATGCCCAAAGGCCGGGCAGCAGCGTCAGTACCGGAGAACCTGAGCCTCTTCCTGGACACGCCTGCCAGAAATGAAGAGAGCAGCAAGAAGATGTCCAAAGACTCCATCCTGTCACTATACAGCAGCGTAACACCTCAGACCAACATGGCTGCTAATGGTACAAAAAGTTTCAGAATTACAATTTTATGGTGATCTAGAAAGACCTTTGCAGCCAAAACGCTGAAATTGGGTCCCTACAAAGCACAAACACACACAAAAATGCAACAAAAAAAAGAAAAAGGGCAGCCGCATGTAAAGTCTTACCAACTTTACATTTGTTTTTAGTCATTTTATTTAATAGATTATTGA
>JAOUQW010000011.1:10905675-10918760 GCA_028565825.1 Olivaichthys viedmensis
TGCGAAGAATCAATTTCACTGTACTGTACTTGTATATGTATATGTGACAATAAAGGAGCATTCTATTCTATTCTATGCAGATCCAGTTTCTGCCCCTCCGCTACTGTCTAATCACTGCGGAGGTGGGAGGCCTGTTCGGAGGATTCGGTTTTGGAGAGTGACTTTTACAAACTGCTGTATTCTGGGCACCAATATTCCAACTAAGATTTTTTAGCCCTTAATAAGCTGTCATGTTTTTCTCACTTTCTCCCACACACACAAAAGATTGCAAACCATAAAATTATAATTGGGATCAACCCAAACATTCACACCTCTATTTAAATGCTCTTTGACCCACTTGTGTGGTTTTACTGCGTCCTTCAATTCCTCCGTATGCAGCTTGTGGTATAGTGGGATGCGATCAGCTGAAGACATCAGGGCCCAAGCGACACTCACCTTTGATGATGAGGTGTCACATTCCTGACAGATCCAGCCATAGCCTGTCTGCTTAGGCGACTTCTTTAAGGGAGGGTCCAGGCAGCCGAAGTGGTAACACAGCAGACACTCATCACACCTACGAAGAGAGGGAGAGTGATATTACCAGAGGGAATATAGCTCAAGGTAGGGAGTAGCGCCTACACCGACACGTGGACACACACACACACGCGCTCTACAAGTATCCTGCCAAGAAACCGGCCTGGCCCTCATCAGGCAGATTTGATCGATGGTGACAGAGCAGCTTCCTGTCAGGTAACAGATGCTTAATAGATTCAAAACACATTGGCACAGCACCTCTCACATGGCCTTGTACAGCCATCATAAAACACACCAGCTTGATTGGCTCTGCTGAAATGGGTTTCTGTGCAGCTTGCCAATAAATCTTTGTGGGGATTTTTTTTAAAAAACATTTCCAAACCAAGGAGTCAAAAAAAGGAGTAGAGATCTTATGAGCATCCACCATCCCTACCGAATTCCTACATCCCTACATTGCTTTCTCAAAATCAGTTTCAACTGGATAATGTACCAATTCTGTCATGAAAAAAAAAAAAACTGAGTCATGGAAATGACGCATGCAAAACCTAAACGTATTGGATGATGCAGTGAAGAATACTGTCCACTGAGGAGCCTGAGAAGGCTGAACCAAGTGAAGCCTCCATTTATCATGCATGGGCTGTTATTGGTGAACGCCCGGGTGCCCTTCAGGCCAGCTTCCATGACCTCCCCTCTCCTTCCTGTCCGTAATTAACTAATTATGTTGTAATCAATAGTGAAGATTCAGATTTGGCAATGTAAATCAGATAAAGCAGATAAGGGCCTGGGAGGTCAATAGGCGCCCTCCCCATTCGTCTCCATTACGTGGATGAGGGGCACTGGGCCCTTATCAAAGAGTGTTCAGAAGGAGAGGAGGCGAGGTTAGTGGAAGAGAAAGTGAGAGAAAAGTACTCCATCTTTTATTGCCGGGTAGAACTTGCTCACAAAGGTGGGGTCAAGCTTGGTGAGGCAGAAGACAATGTTATATGATGCGGAAGCCCTTTTCAAAACTTGGCTATCCTGAGACACCAAATGTTAATTAAAATATAGTGATGGATATAACACTGCACTAATGAGGACACCAAGCGGAATACGCAACACACAGCTGACCCATCCTGTCAATCCATAGCCGGCTGCTTTGACTTAGGGAAATTATTTACTTCATTACATTAGTGGTAGGCTGGATGACTGGTTCCCTGTAGGCAGATTCTATTGTTGTAATTTCGACAGAGACAATTCACGGTGATGGCAGGGATGGAAAGTGGTATTTTACTGCAGGATGCTCCTACTGTGTGTGTTTCAGATTCTACAAACCAATAACCAGCCATGAGGTTTAAACAGCTAGATCTGAAAGTCAATAACATGATAATGGAGTGTCCAACCAAACAACCAAATAAGACTCTGCAAATGAATGGGGTTTCCAAATAAACAACCAGATCAGACTCCACAAACTAATAACCAGGTCATGGAGTTTCCCCCAACAGATAGATCAGATCTTGTAAACCACTATCCAGTGGCTATCGATGTTATGGAGTTTCCAGCCAAGAGTCAAAGTAGACTACAAACCAATAACTAGCTAGGTCAGACTCTGCAAGAAAATAATATGAACCAAGCAGCCAAAGAAGATTCTGCAAACTAATGTCAATGGGTTTTCAATGAAGCAACCTGAGTCCACAAACTGATAATCAGATAAAAAGTTTCCAAACAACTACATTAGATTTTTCAAACCACTATGCAGGTAATGGAGTTTCCAACCAAAGGGTCAGGTTAGGTGTCATAAACCAATAACCAGACAAAGAGATTTTCAACCAAACAGCCAGATCAGACTTCACAAACCAAAATCCTGGTCGTGGAGTTTCCAAATAAACTCCCCAGCTAGATCAGATCTTGAAAACTACTACCCAGCGGCTATCCAGGTTATGGATTATCCAACCAAGAGTCAAATTAGACTCCAGATTATGGAGTTTGATCATAAGATTTCCAACCGAACAGCCAAATAGGACTCTGCACACTAAAGTCAATGTCATGGGGTTTCCAAATAAGCAATCAGATTAGAGTCAACCAACCATGTTATGGAGTTTCCAAACAGCTAGATCAGATCCAGCAAACCACTATTCAATGGCTATCCAGGTTATGGATTATCCATCCAAGAGTGAAATTAGACCCCACAAACCAAAAAAAAAAAAAAAAACAGGTTATGGAGTTTACAACCAAACAACCTGATAGGACTTCATAAGTGGCCTTGAAAATTGGAAAGGTGGTCATTTTGATTTACCATGCCTATCCACTATTGCTCAGGGTAAGTGGTACTGATCAAGACAAAGTGGGCTTAGGATCTGGGATCTTCTGGATCTTCAGGTTTCGACCTAAGGCAGCATCTTACAACTCAAGCCCAGTTTGAATCCTTCCAAGCTTATCCTTAACACTCCATTCAGCCACATATTTAAATAATTGTACAGTGAATGGCGATCAGTCATTTCTCCACCAAAGTGAATGTTCTTCATACGGTCACACTGACCAGCAAATGTTTCATACTCCACTGGAAGTTTCCCTGCTGAACACGTACATTAGTGATCATGAACTTTTCTGATTTGCATTTCAGGGCCGACATGAGACCAACTATTTACGAGTACAAATGCCAACCTACAGATCTTTTTTGTTCTTCTTAATAGCATTTGACATGCAGAAGAAGTAATAACAGAAAAATCTGATTCAGTCAAGCTCATCAAGAATGACTGTGCTCTAGTTTTGTAAAATATCAAGCATTTGAATTCCTTTGGCAGAATTTATTTCCCAAGCTCGTCTTAATCGTGTACACTGCTCATGTCCTGATATGCCACGCTCCTCTCACTATCGAATCCACATATTTATTGTGACAGAGCGATGAGGAAACGGGGTGCCCTCGGCGACAGACTGTCAGCTTGAAACTGCCTCCATTACATGATCTCCCTCTGAAGAAATGGAGCAGGGGGAGAAACACCACACTCCACTCACATCCTATTGCTATGCGCAATAACCACTGGCTGTCATTCGTTAACAAAATAGTTAACAATCCAATCTAATCCTTTTTATATGATTATTTTCCATAACAATTGACTGTAACTAAATAAGCTAGTCAACTTATATGAACATAATGCCAATAATATGCACAGTAGGTTACATGAGCTTGTTAATGGGTAATTCTAAACAAATGGTTTGTGGAAAAATCTAATTTACGTAGTTTTGCACTGGAGCTATGAGGCTAATAAAGCTAACAACTAATAGAGGCTTGTAACCATAAAAATAAAAAGATTACCACACACCTTGTTGTATACAATATAACGTTGTAAATAATCTCAAATAAACTTGCATATATGATTCTGCACAGCTGTTCAAATAATGACCGATTCTACCATTTTATGAAACTGTTTTGTGCATTTGGAACTACTTAGCATGACAATATGGTTTGTGGGAAGTGTGTTGATTTTTGAGCACAGTTTGCTAATGATGATGCTAATGAGTCTTATGCTTCCATGACTTGTTAGCTACATTAACCTCGTAGCTCAAGTGCAAAACTCGGAAGCAAAATTTGGACACCAAACATGTCTTGTTTGCTGATCGGCTACATTTGAGGTAGGTGGAAAAATTGGTTTATTAAAAAAAGCTACATTTAAAGTATAGATACAGATGGGTGACAAATTAAAGGAAAAATCTGAATGAGTGGAGAAACATAACGAGTGCAGATGCTGCCAAACAGATGTGCTGCTTGATACAATTAAGCAATTAACGTCCTACCATGCTCTGTGACATGTATATAAATGAGCAAGCCCAGTTGACCTCGATTTTGGATCAAGATGGCAAGAGGAAAAGATCTATGTGACTTTGAAAGAGGGTTCATTATTGGGGCACAGATGAAGGAGCTATACAGTCACAAAGGCTGCTGAACTGGCTCGTGTTTCAATAGGAACAGTGACTAAAGTGACATCTGCATTTGCGAGTTCAGTGGTGAAAAAAAAGCATAGGCACTGGTTTACAGAGATAAAAAGTGATATGGTCAGATGGGTCATCCTTCACCAAATTCTCAACAAATAGGCGAGTGTATGTGTGGTGTACACCAAGAGAATGGTACAGGCCTGAATGCTTGACCCCTACAGTGAGGGTGTCCGGTGGGTGTGGGGGGCATTTTGCTGGCATGGTTTGGGTCCACTTGTCCCCAAGCAAATCAATACGAAGTCTCAATACGTCACTTAATGGTTGGATGAGTATGAAAAGGATGTAAATCATATGCTATGGCCTTTGCAGTGACCAGATCTCAACCCAATTGAACACCTATGGGAGATTTTGGAGCGACGTGTTAGACAGCGCTCTCCACCACCATCATCAAAACACCAACTGATGGAATATCTTTCAGAAGAATGTTGCTCCATCTCTGCAGTACAGTTCCAGAGATGTGTAGAATCTACGCCAAGGCGCATTAAAGCTGTTCTGGCAGATTGTGGTGGTCCGACACACCTTACTAAAACACTTTATGCTGGCTTTTCCTTTAAATTTGTCACCCGTCTGTAGTTATCTTGAATTTAAAACAAAGTTAACCATAATCGAAAAACAACAATAATAACAATTAAGACAAAGTTAACAATAATCAAAGAACAACCATAATAATTAAAGGCTCATAGTAGGAATTGAAGTCAATAAGCAGCAACATCATGAGCAGGAATATCTGTGCAGGAAAGGGGAATTTAAAATCACCCTCGGGGCTGCTCTATGAAAAGAAGACAAATGACCAGGAATGTGTGTGTGTGTGCTGTGCTAATGAGCACACGCCTATTGTTGCACACAGCGACCGATTGATTTCATATGAACCCTCCACTCTGGCAAATAAAAAAAGGAGCGAAAGGCAAGAGACTCCTCTTCTCTCCGCAGGAGAGAGTTTAAGACCTGCGGCAGCCACAGGAGGCCTGTGTTTTATTAGTGCCGGCCACGACGCATCGCCATTTCACTTCTTTAATTACTTTGCCTTAATGAACCTTTTGTTGTGTATCATGGTTTACCATCTTTGAATTAAAACACTGCTCAGCCATGCAGGCCCAAGCAGGCGCGAAGCAGGTGATTATGGGTAATTGGAATTCAAAATGACAAAACCTGTGCACTAAAATGGCTTAACCTTTCGGTTTCACGCTTTAAAAAAAAATAAATAAATTTTTTTACACCCCACAAAACCTTCACATGCACGCCAGAAAAAGAGTTTGTTTGCTTAATTATAAATAATAGACAGCAACTGGTTTCGGTCCTCAGGGTAAATATTGCCCAAGGGTTCCTTAAACAGAAGGGGCAGCCAATTAAAACTTACTTTTTTGAAAGTGCAGGTGGTTAGTAATCATAAGGCTGCATTTGAAAGTTTATTGGACGAAGTAGCACGGGGTTGCAAAGCAAAATGCTCATCAATCTCATGTTCTGTCCAGGTCAAAATGACCCGATTTAAATGAGCCTAAAAGCGGAACAAAACTAAAAAAAAGTATTTTTCTAATGAACAGGAACGGTCGTTTAAAAAAAACCCAAAAAACCTAAAAGTAATAGAATAAAAATGACTGGTCTTTGCCAATATTTTAGTTCTTGTCACATTCCCTCCATCTCTTATTTACTCTTAAACCTATGCACATACACACACCTGCTATCAGGAAGATCCCCAAGTATGTGAAGAATTTTTGTGCGTCTATTTCCATACATATTGTTCAGATTACTAATAACTCCGATGAATACATTATGATAGTATTATACAAATTTAAAAGAAATTGCTGAAGAGTGTAAAAAAAACACCACAGTCAAACGATGGGCTCAGAAAGATGGATTACACACCTAATACTTCTCAGTAATAACCATGTGGACCAATTCTCTCTGTTGAGCCGATGCGTCAGTCTAATCCCTCCCTAGTATCTGTCATATGCAGGCGCCAGCCTCTATCTGCTCTGAACACTGCCCTTACACACCCAAGGTCCTCGATGCTATCAGGGCAATTCGGGTGCGTTTTAATCATTGGGAAAATCGAGACGCTTTCCTCTCTCTCCAGTCCCAGACACAATCCAATCACTCAGAGTCTATTGATTGAGCTAATCTTATTGGGATGCGAAGTAAAGGGGAGGGAGAAAACACAATTGATCGCTTTTGTCCGCGACACGTGTTGCTCTCAGCCGGCGAAGGCGTTATCCCCCTTCATCTGCTGTTTAATCTCGGATAGAGTTCTTGGAGACCCCCCGCTGTGCTCCCTCAGCGCGCCAGATTTACAAAGTCTCGCGCTGCCCGCCCTCCCAGAGATGAGCCATGATGGCTTAATTTAATTAAAATACGTTTCAGAGGGATATCATACAATTCCGGATAAAAGTGAGTACGCATTAGAGTTATTGGATCGTTGCTAATTCGGTCATGTCTGGCCTTTTATAAGGAACGGCAATCTGGAATATCAGACTGATTCATGGAATGCTTAAATCTGGAGGGAAACTTTAAGGAGGAACATAAAAAGTGCATAGCAGACTCAGGCTTCACGATGAAGACGATTGGCAATTCCAACTCGTTAAATAATGCACTAGTCTCCATCTATGCGAACAAAATGCAAAAAAAAAAATTCAATAAAGAAAGAAAGTCATGATGAATAAGAAAATATCAGTAATGTACCTGTAATGTAACTGTCCTATTTAAAAAATATATATATTTACATATATATAGTTATGGTTATATTTACATACATGACCTTATCTGTTTTATGCATGTGTGAAATTTTAGTGCAACTTATGAACATTTTTTTAAAAGTATTATTTAAAATATTATTGTAATTAATAAAGGTTAAATGCCAGAGCAAGAAACATAACTGTCCAAACCGACAGACAGACAGACCGACAGAATGACAGATAGCTCAACAGAAACCTGCCCAATGTATAACAATGCCAACAGAGACGTTTAGGATTAAGCCAACACAGAAAACATGGCAGAAAGTTGTGGGGAACTAAATTTCAGATAAGACATAGCTAAAAATACAGCGCTTTTAACACCAAAAATCAAGACGGGATTATCCTGCGAATGTTTGAGCATGCTAATTAAATGGACTTTGTTTAGGGATTAATCTGCATGCCAATTCTGATTGTCCCTTTGTGGATTAAATTACAGTGAGCGAGAGCAAATTTCCTAGACTGACCTCAAATAATGTTTATACACAGGGGGGAAAAATCTGTCAAAGTGCACTGGCAACTGGCGAAGAGTAATTTAACAACAATTTACCCTTTTACAACTTTTGGGGCAGCTACAATTACATAGCTTTAAAACAGATTTCTCAGTGCATAATATTCATCCTATTAAAGCATCCAAATCTTAAGATTGCACTGAGCATAATCACAAATAGGGTCCGCGATATTGCCAAACTGATTGCGAGTCCCACTCGTTACAAGTCTGCCTTTTCCAAAAACGGCAAATTTATCACCCGGCTCGGCCGCAATTACCTGGGGAGAGGCCACGTGAGCTGGATCGATAGAGCACAAAGCGGTCGGCCATTGACCGGCAGCCATGACAAAGTACCCCAATGGCTTTTTGTGAATCCCTTCTATACGAGGAGCGGATTATTGGCCTTCCTGCACTTTTTGATTAACGTCGCGATGGGAACAGCGTTATTACACAACTATTGTTTGACAAGGAGGAGTTGCTAAGACTTGGCGAGTAACTAAAGAAAGAGAGAGGCGACGGCACAGTAACTCGTTTTTATTAACTCATTACCCAACAGCTCACTCAGTCAGTTACTAAAAGGTTGCACAGGGAGATGGGAAACGGCATGAGAAACATTCAGAAGTAGGACCTCCAACTTGAGATGTTTTCCCCCTGGTGTTCAGCAGGGGGCTGCAGCGAGTCGAGCCGAATTGCTGCATTCGCACATCATGCTAAAGGAACTATTTCAGACGCTTTTGAAGAAAAGAAAAGAAAAAAAAAAAAGAAGAGAGAGAGAAAATCTTTAGGACATTACGTAGGAGATGAAAAGGGCAGGTTCTGATTTTTGCCCTTCTGTGGAAATCCAGGACCTCAGGGCAGCAATTTTTTTGCCCACATACAGAGGAGTGTGTGGGTTGAGGGGAGGTGAAGAAGAGAGGTTCAGCTAAGAAGAGGAGATCCAGACACACGCCGCAGTCAGCTCAGTGCGATAAAAGACGTAGGAAGCTGCGGCGTAATAGATTTTAGCTGCTTGGCCACCCTTCCCACACGGTTTCCTCTTTTAATGGTTGGTAGGGTAAGGGGGGAAGGAAAGGAGTGAAGTCAGCAAAACAAAATGCCGCCGTTAAATCATCTCTGCGGATCCTGTGTCAGGGCTGTAATAGGAAATGGGGCCATCGTCGGAAAGGTTACAGCTCGTCCAGATCCTCCGCGCACACACACACACGGCGGGCGGCCTGCAAGCAGCACACTCTCCGACCCAAAGTCCAAGATTTTAGCAGTTCAATTCTATGCTTATTTGTCAAGACCGTACCAAGAACCAGAATGGCCACATCGTGGCCATTAATCATTCTATATCATAAATGTATTGTCTATAATGAACTTGATATTGATGACCCTTGTTGCTTGCAGTTCCCACTCCTGTGTGTGTCTTAAAGCAAGTGTGTGTCTCTTAATCTCACGCTTGTTTCTGGTCAACTGATAGAAACCTCACCTGTGTCCGAAACAGAAGGTGGCGATGTCTAAGGTAGGTCTTAGAAGGCAGAACTTCGATAGCTACCTGTAAAACAAACGGTTGGAGATGCGCTTCAAAGGCAGCAATATGTCAGTGACGTTACCAGGTTACCTAAATACGCTAACGTCCACCAGCCCCAGAAGATCCGTTCGGCTAGATGGAATAAAGTAATAACAAACGCTGGCGGTAATACAGCAAATATTCTGTGATTACACCAGACATTTGTTGTCAGAATTAAAATACACCAATTTATTTTTTTTAAATACCGTACATTTGTATACAAACTGCTTCCTCTTCGACTGCCAATTGTTTTTCTCCCCAGACCGGCTGTTGCACCAGAGCTGACGCACAGGATTATGGGATATAGGACAACAGGGGATACATGTGCACTGCCTTTAAAAATCAGCCAGATGGAGGGATCTCAGCAGTCAGCATTCTATGCAAACATTCGATATGAACATGACTGGATGCCCGAGTAGGCTGCATTTCTTACTGCAGCGGTTCCTTTAACAGGAACTGCGTTCTTCGTCTCTTTAGATCTCTTTAAGTATCGGCTAAATTAATACACGTTCTCTCTTGAAAGCGTTTCTCCACTCATCGGAGGGGTTTCTGAAGTCTCGCAGATGAGTGCAGAAACATCAGCCTTGACTACTACAAGATATTTCAAAACGACCTGAATGACTTTAACCCTCATATACATGTTTGTGAATATATGCATACAGAAATACATTTGTTCACAGAGAAGTGCGCAGAATACACACGTAAATGCATTTGCGCTTGCCCAAATTAAGGCTGTCAAATTCCTTTTTTTTGCATTCCACCAACGAAGGAAAGAAAAGCTTGTTGCTGATATTTAGCTTGATTTTAAAACATTTTGCGCTACCTGAGATCTACATAAAAACCTGCCCACCTTCAACTTGTCTTCACACAGGATTTAAATATATATTTTTTAAATTTACTTTACTTTAAGACCCCCTTACAAATTACAGTTTGGCCCAATCCCAAACAGCTTCCTAGTCACTATATAGACTCACTCCATAGGGTATAACGTATAACTCCACAGATAATAACAATAACGATAATTATCAAAATTGACCATTTGTGTCGGCCTTTTTTCAGGATTCAAAATATCATTCCTTCTAAATGACACATTATAATCATTGATAAATATCGATATTGAATGATATGGAAAAGATATATCGCGATACGATTTTTTGGCAACATCGCCCAGCCCTAGTATAGGGTCTAACTTTGTAAAAAACTTACGTAGTGCACTATATGCCCAAACACAGCGCCACTGGAAAAACAATGACTCCAATAAGTGCCTTTAGGAAATTGTTAACTTCAGTGTTATATAACTTTTAGAACACTTCGTTTGTTGTTGCTTCTTTTAATTGATTTAATTCGTAAATGAACGCACATTTTAAAAAAACGCATGCAATTATTTAGACTTGTCGTAAATGTGTCTCAATAGACTTGTGTTAGGTGTGAGATCTTAAACATTCGAATGTGGATTTTTTATTTTTTTTTGCCTTTCAATTTGTAAATATTGTGACAATTTCGAACAGTATTTCAAACAGTGAAATTCGTTCTGGCAGCCCGAGCACACAATGTCTCAGCTCTGTTTTGGTGGGCTTTTGTGTGCTGCTCATTGCTGCCACTGTTGTTGTATAAGCACAAATGCTGCTCGCCTGCTGCCAGGCACACTGGGCTTTTTGTTATGCCGTTAACCAGATTTCCCCATGAAAGCCTCTCCCCGCTCCCGCTTTCCCCGGAGCCGCGAGCTTGGCACGGGGAAGCAGGGAAGGATGAAGTGAGAGGGAGGATCATGGAGCCATATGATTCTGCTGTGTGCCTGCTTGGGTGTGTAAGAGAGAGATGAAGCAGGGAAAAACGGTGCACTGAGACGTGCTGGAGTCCGTCCCGGCTTAAGTAAATAGATGATAATAAACACTGCACGCGAATCCACCTCTCTCATTTTCTCTGTTTCACTTGTTTTGTCCCTTTCCGAGTGTGTCTAGCAGAGCGGCTCCTGTCGGACACGCATGCTGTCCCCGAAAATAAATCAGCCAAGACAGGAGGGGACGCGCCCACACACACACAGTGCACTACAAGCCAACGCTCGGCGCTATTAATTAGCCCAACCGAGAGTCATTCATCACGGCGGCAATAAGGTGAAAAAGTCAAGAGTTTATTACAGCTCGCACAATGCCGAGGCCACAGCTCGGGGATCAAACACACACACACACACACACACACACAGAGAATTTACACACATCCTGCACACGCACTCGTGCGATTAGAAATGGACTTTTAAAGAAATTTCTTTTCTTTTTTTTTTAACCGACATCAATACATACATAAATAAAATGTTCCCTTTTAAGATGAGTGCAAATAAAATGTTTTTGGTCTAAAATCAACCGCAAACGATAATGGCAGCACGATAGGCACATGAAATACACACAACTGCACACTTTGTGTGAACACACATTATACGATGAATCACAAGCTCATACCACATCTCAAGATCCCACGGTACAAAATTTACAGTTATCATGAATGTAAAAGTACAATGCACATCTCATCAGGTTTTTTTTTTTTTTTTAAGTGAGATTCTAAACCCTTCTATCGGGATTAAAGTTAAAAAGAAGAAGAAGAAAAAAAAAGAAAAAAGAAAAGAACAAAAAAAACCCACACCAACAAGGCCCAGATGGTTACAACCTATACATTCGGCTGTTTTATAGGATCTAAACGCACAGTATAATATAAACCATGCAAGTCTGCCGTTAGATGATAGATGTGAAAGGTGTGAAAGGTTAAAGGGCATGAAGGCATGTGAAAATCCCAGAACGGGACGTTCCAGCTATCCCGACAGAACATAAGGCAGCTGAGCTGTCAAAAAGCACAAGACCCTCCGTCACTAGGCGATGGCTGGGCCATTTTAAGGGCACATCAAAATGTTGCCTACATACGACACACATGCCACTTGCTAAAAGTTTCACCTCCTAATTAATTTCTCATTATCGATAAGAGACTCATCATTATAGACTACATTGTAAATATCACTGTAAATATGTAAATATCAAGCAAAAACACGTGGTGCGTGGTGGACAGCTAATGCTGCGTTTTAATTCGCTACCTACTTGCTACCAACTAGTTTCAAATAGCATGAGTAATAAGCAAAGGGAGCAGCACAAGGTTCATTTTAAGAGCATTCATACTGTGTTTACATAGAGAACACACAACGTTCAGGTTTTTTTAAACAAAACAAAAAAGAAAAAACTTGCAGAAAGATGAGAGGCAAAGAAAAAAGGGAGAGAGCTGCACGGAACCGTCCCAAATTGGCCTGGAGGGCACAAAGGCCACTTGAGGCAGGGCTCAAACAGAGCTGGTTAAAGTTGGAAAGTCCCCCATTACATGATAGAGTCAGTTTAGGAATCCAAAGCACGAGGAGCTACACGTCCAGCCTCAGAGATACTGTCCAGTACCAACTTTAAAGTCATCTCTCCATCCAAAATGGCTACCTGTCCTCAAAAATCCACTCAAGTTCTCTTATAGGATCCGTTGCGGCACAACCATCCCTTTAATTCAAAACGCAAGCTTTAAAATCCAAGTGTAACAATTTGGAAAAGTGTGCGCGCTCCTTAAGTCAGTCCGTATCTGAAAGTTTCTTTGTGGCGTTTTTTGTTTTGTTTTTTTTGGTATTTTTTCATTCGGCCCAAAGAGTCAACAAATTCCGTGGCTCTGAGCAGGAAGTGATGTCGAAGGTGACGGTCAGAGGCGGCCGTCGTCTGCGACTTCCTGCTCGACCCCGACGCAGCTCTTCGAAACGATTTAATCTGCCTCTCTCTCTCTCTCTCTCTCTTTCTCCCTCTCTCTGTCCCTCTCTCATCTG
>JAOUQW010000011.1:10949543-10963245 GCA_028565825.1 Olivaichthys viedmensis
AGTAACAGAAGGGTTTATGTAAGGAGACGAACAGAAGAGAGATTGATACCACAGTGGGTCAAAACAACAGTGAAACATGCTGCTGGGTCTTCAATGTGCTCTCAGACTTTTGGACCCCACTGTATAAATATGGGTCAAAACCAAAAAAAATGAATAAAAATAAATCAATAAATAAGAAAGAAATTAAAGTGTAATGCTCTTCAGAGAGTAATTTATAATTTTATTGTGACTTTTTATTAATGTAATGTGGACTGTTACTCTAAATGACAATTTCGCACTTAAAAAAAGGATTGTTTTCCTGTAAACATCTTTGTAAGACACAGAGGACAGTGGAATGATATCATGTGATATTTATGCATATTAATAAACTTTGTCAATGAAATCTAGTCAAAAAAATGTCTTTGATCCAAAGTTACTTTACATACTTCACCCTGATTCAAGTGATTTAATCACTAACCCGCAGGAGTGGCCAATGTTCTCTGTCTTTTTTTTGTTTTTTTTTGTTTTTACCTTGTTGTACTCTACATGCAGCTTCTCCTGCTCGCTCTCCAGCTTGTCTTTCAGGTTCTTTTGCTCCAAGATGTTGTCCTGGATCTGGATCATCCTCATGTTCCGCTCTGAATACCAATGGACACACAGATCAATACAGCGATGGTTATCTACTCATGGAAGAAAAGAAAAAAAATGCACATCATCAGGGGAAGAAAAGTGTGAGGGAAGGAGAAAGGGAGAGGAAGAAAGGGTGCTGATGGTGGAGAGACCTCCTGCTGAAGCCTAATCGAGTGTATGCCCAAGGTTACACCACACATCTGCTCTTAGCATCGCTTGTTTGGAGGGCGAGTGCCTCTCCGCAAGACTTCATACCGAGTGGAAGGCATGTCTGGCACTCACTCTCAGATACTGCCTGCTGTTTTTCAGTGAGGGATGGTGTTACGAGTGTTACATGATCGTAAGCAGCAGATGCGAGTACATGTTTTGGTACTTTTAAATTAGCAAAGCAACAATGGTGGCTGGGCAAATGTTGAATTTCTACGCGACAAACATCACTTCAACGACAAACATCGGCATGCTAATAGGACTGCGATGTTCCCACTTCTGATGCAGTTAGTAATGTTATTTCTGTCTAGAGTAATGCAGAAACACCTTTATAATCTAATGATCTGGTCATGCTAGCGCAATAATCGAACAATTTCAGATTCATATTTAATGATCTAGTAATTATAGAATAATTGCAGATCATTAATCTAATAATCTATTCATTTTAATAGACTCAGAATTAAAAACAAGGGCTACCAATCGGTAGGTCCACTGACGCAGCAAGTGTTCAACAAATAAATCAGGTGAATGAGCCCTGCAGTTATTAAAAGCATCATTTGTTTATAAACGCGATTCTATATTTATTGATGATCAAAGAACCTAGCAATGCTAGCATAATAATCTAGTAACAGTTCATCATTAATGAGCTACTAATTCCAGCATACCGAGGTAGTAGTTGACAAAATCGGCGGTGAGTGCAGGTTGTTTGTGTTTGCGACGCCCGTCCAGGCTGGCGCTGGCATCGGCCGTGTCGGTGGCGAACACGTCCGTGCTGATGCCCATGAGCTCAGCCTTACGCAGGAGCTTTCGCACGGCCGAGGCGCTGGAGGTAAGCGGACGAGGGAGCTTCTCGCGCGGCACCCACGCCTGAGGACGCGCATTGCGAGACATTTCCGCCTTCGCCCGGTACTGCTGCAGCCGTGCGGTGATCCTCGCCTGAAAGTTATGGGGAACATAAAATATCAGAAACCAAATTTTTGTCTGAAAAATCGAAACTCTAGCATACTTACAGTCCATTTTTAATGACGTAAAAAAAAATAAATAAAGAAATCGGGGAAAAAAATAAAATAAATCACTATAGACTGAAACCCAATATCTATAGCGCAAATAAGGTCCCTCTCTACTGATGCTTAATTTTTAGGCTATTCCTCCATTGAAAATATGATACAACACTACCAGCTTTCTCTGATCCATGACCGAGACGGAGAGACTTACTAAACAGTTGAGCATTCGCGATTCTCGATACCAAAACAGTACTTCGGCCAAAAATCGATAAAGAACAGAATAACCGGAAAAAATCCAAAATGATTTTATATTCCGATATATTATCATTTGAGGTTATGGTGTTGAATACCTATATCTCGGTTTTCAACGCTGTGTATTTGATCGTGCTTGTTAAAAATATAAGGCACGTAACAATTTGTGACGGCAATCGCGAAGAAGCAAATACAGTGGCACGAGCTTTCACGATCGAGTCACTACAAAGAAAAAAAAAAAACAGATAGGTATATTCCTTTATTAAAAACTGCTCAAACGCTCAATAAAATGGATGCATAATTACAGAAACTCCCCAGCATATAGCCGTCTAACCTGCAGAGTCTTTGTAGAGGGTGGGATGCTTGGCGGCCAGTGCTGGAGAAAGGACAGTACAACAGTTGCTAGAGAAGTGGCCAGAAATACTACAGAAATAAGAGAGTAATTCATTGCTTTAAAGTAATAAAAGAGGAACCACGAGAAGACCTGGGCTTCAGGAGTGAGCTGCTTCTCTCTCTCGTGCAGAGACACTTTACAGTAGGACTGGAGCGCCAGGTAGTTCTTCCTCTTCCACTTCCTGTCGAATCGGTCGGCGTGCTGCTTGCAGTAGGCGAAGAACGGGTCGGCTATGTCCTAGAGAAAATGGAGTACAGACACTTACCTAAAAATATGTTGGTAAGCACCAAAGTTCGATCTGCAAGTAAAAAAAAAAAAAACTCGAGGGAAAGTGAATAAAGGACACTTTTACGCTTCGTTGATAAATTGAGTTTGTGTGTCTTGCTGGTTATGCTGTATTCTGAAACAGGAACTAGTTCATTTGAGCAATTACTCTGACGGACTGAACCGTTTTGGGGTTCACTTTATCTGGTCTAAAATCTATTGCCAGAACAAAATTATATGGGAGGTGGGTGGGTGGAATATTGGGAAGTTTTAATGATATAAAACATCCTAATTATCCACCTTAACTTTGCAGTACAGTCCAAAAGTTTGAATCCATCTACCAAGAGTGGATTTATTTATTTACTTATTTATTTAGAGGAATTTTTGAGCAAATTGAAATAACATGTTCAACATTAGTTTTATTTTCGTAAAACTTGCGTAATGTCCTATATTTCATTCAAATGGTAACCCATGTTGTCGTATCTTAACTAATAATACGAATAATAGTAAACATTTGACTTGCATTAGTGATGTCATCTTTGAATCTTGCTCATGCATGTACAACCTTATAAAAGTCATCATAAGTCAGTAAGCTCCGTCTCTAATCATATCCCCTCATTGACGTGAAGGGCACGGAGAACCACGTGATGCAGGTTTACGAATTTAAAAGCGCAATCTCCAACATTTGAAGTATTATGTGTCCTCTCGTATTTCCAGATATTGCTCCAACATGACTTTTTCTCCAGATTCCATTTTGCGTCCTCCAATTTTGCTGTGCCTGATAATTCTAATTCATTATTTAGGGAGGAGGGAGGGTTGATAGGAATATCTCAGCCGTCCTGGAGGTTGTGGTAATGACGTCCTGACTCCTAGACTGGTGTCTGCGCCCGGGCAGATAACTGGTGACAAATACGCTATGACAACAAGCCTGTAAATCACCCCACTTTTAAAGGCCGAGAGCATTTAGTGTGAATGTGAACTTTAGAGCCAAACAAAGCGAGCAACGAGGGAACTACCTGAGAACAGTATAGGCCGATTCATGTCTCAGCCATTAGAGAGTGGACATTTTCTCCTCAGCAATTCCACCCACACATACACACTCCCTTGAGGCTGCAGGAAGAGCTACCATTTTGCAGCTGCGCGTGCCTGTGGAATCGTTTAGGCTTAAGGCTTCTCGCTGGATGCTATCAGCGTGCTTACCTTTTTGATACGGAGCCCTTTTGCACAGCTGACTGGATTAAGTGGATTGCGACAAGTAGGCACTTTGCCCAAGTGTTTATCAGCCCAAAACGTCACCTTTATACACCAGGCCTCTCCGATATGGGCTGCATATTTCAGCCATAAGCTTGATAAGATGTGACTATACTCAGCTTGTTGTTTTTTTTAGACTCCTTGATCCTTTGTGTCAGGGCTATTCAAGTTCACTAACAAGAGGAATATCAAGGGGGTGTGCGGGTCGAGAACTGACTAGTACTGTTAACCGTTTGATAATATAGCATAACGGTGATGTTTTAGTCATGTAGAGTTATTTATGGTTATTCCTCTTTTATTTGTATCATTAAAAACAATTCCATATCGTGGCTGCTTTCGTTGCACAATAAATCCACTGGTTTAACATGGGGTCTGGTAGCATGTGTATGTGAGTTTCACCATTGATTGTCTGTTTCCTTGGCTTGTACATAACGTTAACTGAATCAACGATCCGATAGCAACATGAAGAGGCATACAACGCAAACATGACAGTTAAGATTACAATGGTCAACAACTCGGACACATTTTTCTACAGTTAGGGGATGGGTGTCATTATCAAACGTTAAATCTTCTTTTCTTTTTTTTCTCTCGAGTCTGGAGGATTTTGGTATTGCCCACATAGGATTTATATTTGCTTATAGTGTAGGTATGGAATTATCACTAACTGAAAAATGTCCTAATCAGTCAGTGGGCCGAAGATTAAACAGGCCTGCCCTCAGTGCAAGAAATTAAGAATTAAACAAACGTTAGAATCTTGGGATTTTTTTACAACATCCATCATTGTAAAAAATATACTTTAACAATTCATGAATGTCTTGGAGGAACATTGTTGAGCCTCTAAATTCACCTTTTGTGGTGAATTATTCCATTAAAGTTTTCTAAAAGGCCATATGTAGAGTTATGGTTATAAATGTTTTGTGAGTTTAAGCCTGCGCACACACCATCTCTGAATAACAAGCTGATTCTAAAGCGAGACTGTGAGATTTTGGTATTGCCCATGTATAACATTGTTTATTGATGCATTAGATATACAGTCGAGTGCAATAGTGTGCATACCGTTAAGGCAAAACGATGAAACAAGAAATGTAATGCGAGTTACAGGTGTTCTTTCATCTGTATTTGTATCTGTATTTTATTCTCAGTATTTTCTGTTTTATCAAATCTTGTGATAGTTGTTTTCCTGATTGCCGTTGACACTTAACCTGACTGCTTGAAACTTTTCATTCCTTAAAAAAGACTAGAGTATATCAACAGGGATGCAAACTTTTGAGCGATAACTGCTGACTTAGACAGAATTGCAGTAATATTTAGACCAACATTCTAAATTCTGTTTTGTAGATAAACTGCAAAATAGAGCTACATTTTTCATATTTTAACCAGAAGCTAAAAAGAGTTTTGCACTCAACTGCAATATTATTACTAGGGGTGTAACGATGCATTGTGGCACGATACATTGCGATGCAAAAAAAGTGACGATGTGCATCGTGGAGATCTGCGATATCAGGTGTATTCTATTAAATAATTATTATCTACTACAATTGCACTGTTTGACCACCAGAGGACGCAATCAGCGTAACCCACACCACCACGTCATGCGTCATGTGACACTCCTAACTTTAGCGTCGTTATGAGAAACAGGTGAAGAAGCGGAGTGCGAGACAACGCTCCGTCGTCTTTTAAATCCGAGAAATTGACGAGAAATCGTGTTTTGACCAAAATTGAGTTTTTCTGCCTGTAATATACTTAGACACCTCGACTTTAAGAAAGTATAAATATATTTCATCAAAACGGCATGGAAATGTTTTTTTTTTTTTTAACTAGGAATTTTAAACCTATGTTCCTGGTATTTTCTTGGATGACTAAATATTCTTTGTTGTTTACAAATATATACAGGCAAAAATGCACATTGTTTATGCTTCAGAAATAAAAAAGGTATTTTTCTTTATTCAAATCTTTTTCAAAAGGATTTAGAGTATAGTGACAATATCGACTGCACCGCTAATTATTACCAATACTCAAACAGGCCATTCAAATATAGGCTACTAATTTCTCCTGTCTGTCTTTTACCAATCAATTACCAATTTTTAAACTGGTTCTGGTAAAAAAAAAAAAGAAAAGAAAAAAAAAAGCTTCATTTATTTGAAATGTGACCATAACAAACTCAAATGTGATATAATGACTTCAGTAAGATATGCAGTGCTGGATAGAAATGAGCTGTAGGCATATGTATTGGCATATCTGATCATGCCATTTCTAATAGAGCAATATCACACTGGTTGCTGATAATGGCCGCCATAAATCCTAATGCATCCTGTATTCCTGTGCTGGTGCATGATTTTTTCCAGCATGCCATGGTGCCTGGGTGTCAGCAGGACATGAACTCGCCTACATGAAGTGAGCTTTAGAATGATGAAGGACTCATAGCAGCTTAGGGCTGTTTTATTAGCCTCGCACACACACAGACAGCAAACACAGCTCCCATACCTGGGCTTTATGAGAGGAGGCTATAACTCCATGGTGGAATGTAAGGAAAAAAAAAGGTGATGAATGAGATCAAAAAGCCTGGAGGTATATGATTGACCAGATAAGGAATTTTCCATTTAAGAGCTTTCTGACCACAATTTCTAACTTATCTTTTTCAGGCTTGTCCGTCTTAAGCTTTCGGTGTAAATCTATACTTATACGCACACTGCTTCTTTTTTTTGGTCAAAACAACAATTATCTTATTATCTAATGTTTGCTGATGCAGGACTTGTCATATTCAGAATGACAAGACAAGTGCAATGTACAAAATTATATATTCAGTCAAATGACAAATGCAGCACTACACAAATAGACAGGACAGTAATAGTCATAATAGTATTACACAAAACAGGATCAACCAGACGCCATGAGTGCGCAAAGCTGAGCAGAAGGATGTGCAAACTGCATTTAATTGTAAATCAGACCCAACAAATATTCCACTAACGCTTCTGTAAGCAAACTTATTCTATCGGTTTGAAAGTGTGTGCGCCTTCCTCACCTCTTCTGCGGCGGCCTCGGACAGAAGCCCCTCCCGCTGGGCGCACGTCACATGGAAGTAGGAGCGGCACATGCCTGCATCGCAGCTGATGCACACACCCGTACGGGCGAAGCGGGCATCCTCGCAGAGACTGCACTCCTGAACACCACAATGCTTCATTAGGCACGTTTATATACGGGACACAATTAATCGCCATAGTTTTGAAAATGCAGCAGATGCGGGCTACAGCTGGTTCGGGTACATTTCATCATTCGAGTCGGCTATTTCTTTTAACGTTCAAATACTGTAACTGTCAAACGCTTCATGCTCAAAGTCTCCAATGAACCATGTAAGATTTTGTGCCTAAATTTGGAAAAGTCAATCAAGGTGATGATGATTCTGTGTTAGAAAATTCTTAGAACCTCATTATAAAATATCCATGTCCATTTTTATTGCGTAACTCCATTACAGATAAGCTGGACACGCAGACTCTAAAAGCCCATTTGACTTTGTCAGCACAAGACGGAGTAGAAGGTCACAATTTCAGAAACCTGAAAATGCGTCAATTGCAGGAGCTCAAAATTAAAATAATAATAGGCTTTTTTTTTTTCTTAAGAGCAATTGCCTTTCAAATGTAAAGAACAAACCATTAACGGACGACTTTAAAGTGCTTTTAAAAGTAATTTGCTTCTGACGTCCTGACCCTAAAACTTACTTTCAGGTAAAGTAAATGTCAAAATGCCTCACTTCAAATTCTTGGGATGAATGCTCAGCTAGCGGTAATGGCATTGTTATGGAACTTTGATGAGTTTATGGACCAGGTGATTTGATTAAGGGCACTTTTCACATGTGCCAGTTTGATTTGTTGGATTTGTTGGTCTAGCAATCGTAGCTTTTTCTTACAACTTTATTCACATACATTTGAATAAAATCAGCTTTAGCTCAGGCTGGAAGAGCAGGCGTTGTGACTTTCTAGCTTTAGGACCAAACTACTGTCATCAGAAATGATAAAAACCTATTTTGGGAAAGTGAAAGAGAGAAATACGTTGTCGGGAATTCTTGCCGCAACACGGAATTATGTTTGGTAGGGGTCTCCAAATACAATTATAGCAATATTCAGAAATCTAATCATTGTTAAAATGTTATATTCATGTAATACTTAAATGTCATTTATACGTTTATTTAAATGTGAAAAAGGGAACATTTATAGGCTTCCCCTTCACTAGTTTTCTATGTTCTTCGGATGTTCTGTTTCTTGCATTTACAAAATAAAATGTGACTGAAATCAAACCCAAATTTCCAAAGTGCCTTTCAGCAAGACCATATACACTCAGCTGCCAGTTTACTACATAGGTCTAGTAGGTACAGGTAAAGAAATACTGTAGGCATAAAATATTGTAGGTATAAAATGACTGACTGTAGCCCGTCTGTTGCCACCTTTTCCTCCCACTATTCATGGAAATGGACCATCGCTGACCAAATATTAGTTGGTTGGTGGACCATTCTTAGCACAGCAGTGACACTGACATGGTAGTGGCATTGTAGTGTGTGTGCGACACTGGTACGAGTGTATCAGGCGCAACACCGTTGCTGGGGTTTTTAAAAGTCTCAAGATCAGTGCTAGGTTGAAAATAGTCCGTTAATCAGAAATACTGAGCAAACAGCGGTCCTGTGGTCAGAAACTGACGCTGATAGAAGGCTAGAGAATGATTAACGCAGATTTTGATGGGGGAAAAAATTATATATAGTCTCTAACTGTACACCAACAGTTGTGCAAGCTGTGCAAAAAAGTGGCCACTAAGCTCACAGTGTTTCAAAACCCCAGTTAAGCTGCTGTGCCTGATACACTCATACCAGCACCACACACACCAGCATGCCCATTACATGCCAGTGTCAGTGCTGATAATAACTGGTCAGTGGGAGTCCGTTTCCATCGATGGATGGAGTAGAGAAGGGCAGACGCATTGTGCATAACAGATGGGAAAGTGCACCCATATGGTAGGTTCGGATAAAAAGACCAATGAATGTAGATATAAAAGCTGGATATAACAAGCCTATGGTCAAATTGGGCATGTTTATACTGACCTTGGCACCATACTTGGTGTAGTTCATTTCGGTGAGTGTTACAGGCCGCAGTTTGTCGATGTCACCAAACGCCACTCCTGGAACGTAGAGTGCACATACAACGTGCACCCACCTTTGAATAGAACACAGCCACGTGGTTAGTTTAACAGTAACAATACTCGTGCATTAGTTTATCTACAGTAGCAGTAGAGGTTTGGACACCAGACCTTTAGATTCTACAAAGTAGACATGCTCAGCCGTGATGACAGCCTTGCGCACTCTTCGCATTTTCTCAAACATTTCTCATGGAGGTAGCCATCTGGGACTGATGACATTCTGGGCACTTGGTCAGCTACTTGTCCTTCAGTATCCGGTATAAACCATCTTTATTGGGTTTAGGTTGGGTGACTGGAGAGGCCAGGTCATTTTAAGCAACTTCATATTCTTAGAAACGATCATTTAAGCACAAGCTTTTAGTGCAAAACTTTTAGCATTTTACGCCGCGTTATACACATTAATGTATTTCAAATAGGCATGTGCTGATCGATTGTACAATATATACCCCAATATTGATTTCGTGCCTGTTGCCATGGTTAAGTTTAGCTATCCAACATGGCATGGATCTTGCTAGCTGTCCATGCTAGTCAGCTTGCACTTTGTCAGTTGCGTTTTTATCCAAGGTGAGAAGTTAGCAAGCGAGTGCGAGTAAACAAACGTCATTTGCGCAGTGCGCCAGAGGACATATGCTGACGCCGAATCCTAAACGCGATGCCTGCTAAAGTTCCTTTCGGTTAAAAGGCTGCCGGAATGGACAGATACGGGAAAATGAAATACAATATTGTGATAATAATCACCACAATATGTCTAATTCCAAAAGACAAAGCTGCAAAACTGTGGTGAGAAATGAACTGCTTCAGTACGTTCAGTTCATTCACCGTTTTCAAGGAAGGAAATCCTCAATTGCTGGGTCAAATAGACTCTAACTTGACCATTTCTCGTGACAGAATTTCAAATGCAGACTGGCGGAGGGGGACGGGAAGTCGAAGGCCAATATAAAGATATCCATCTGTAGCGAGCATGCACTCCACACTTTAATTTGCTGTGTTTTTCATGCTCTAGTGAAGTAGCAAATTCAGGTGCAGGTGAGCTGAGGAGCGCTATCAGCGATAACGCAGCTCCAGCCTCCTCACTCCACAATCTCTCTCTAACCCCCTCACTCGGTCATTCTCTCTCTCTCTCTCTCTCTCTCTCTCTCTCTCTCTTACAGTCTCCCTGATGCTGTTACCGTTGCACATCCTCTCCCTCCACCTTTCTTTGAGAATTCTCAACTTTATATTACTACTTAATGAACAACAAACCATGGTTCATCAAACTGCTGAATTTATTTAAAGCAACAGTATGGGTAAAATTTAAACACACTTTCCGCATACCTCAACTTACCACGTACTCATTCAGCCAAGACATTCGTGGTGAAGCGGTTAACACAGCTAATAAGTAAGGGAAGGTTATGGCCACCAATTAGCATCATGTTAAAAGTGATGTTAAACGTGCACCTTCCAGCATCTGTCTCTTTAAAGATTCCATCCTGATTGGGGCAGAGCTCACAGCTGGGCATCACACCGTTTTTACAGGCATCGCAGAACCACGGCTCGGTAGAGTTCTCCGAGGCCGAACTCATGATCGAGTCACTCTCGCCATCAACCCCATAGCAGCCTGAGGACAAAAATAAGAGCAAAGATTCGTTTTCTAAAGTTTTCTCAAGGGCACGTCAGCAAAACACAACCTTGCAAATATTTAAGAAATGTTGCATCACTTTGTTTTCTGTATCCTTGCAGAGAAGACAAATGTCATAAGAATAAAATCCAGCAGCACCACCTGTGTACTTCCCCATTCTTACCACGCTACAGTCATCTCCAAAAGGACTGGCACCCTTTAAAAGAATGGGCAAAAATGACTGTATATATTTTTTTATTATTACTCAAAAAATAGGAGAAACTACTTACCTTTCCCTCTAACAAAAGATTATTCTCATCGGAAACTTGTTTCTTAAAGTAATACCATTTTCTATCTAGTCTAGTCGTCATACTTTTGACTTTTACTCACAGGGTTAACAAAAGCCATTGGATCAAATTGGTAATATCACGGAAGTGAAAGACTTAAAATGCAGAGCCAGTAAAAGCCTTCTAAAATGTTGTCTTCCTAATTTGCCAGGGCTGCAAAAACAATTATTGAGCCGATCAGGTTACCATGGCACCTATTAAACTCTGCAAACGTGCTCCATGCTACAAATGCGGACGAGAATCAGCCCAATGCACCATTTCAAAGATAACATTTTAGCTCCTAATTTAACAAAGTTGCTTCCGGGTAGCAGAAACAGGGTTTCGGGGGGGACGGACATCAAATCAGTTCTGAATGCTTATCACAAAAGGACGGCTGAATGTGGCCACAGAAGCTGCACTTACCAGAGTTTATAAATGTATTGGAAATCCAGAAGGACATAATAAAAATTTAAAAAAATAGAAAGCTGAATGGAAGGTAAAGATTCCAAGTGGATACTAGAATGGGACATAGTGCTATTGGACTCAAACAGGGAATAATTCATAAAAAGAGGAGGATGATGGAATATGGCCAGACAAAAAGTGTATCTACACATTTCAAGTTTCCAAGTATACTTAAAAAAGGAGAAAATAATCTTTAAAAAGCTGAATACAAAAAGGAACATCCAGGTACAGATTTAAAAAGAATGCGTTCAATGAATCTGGTGACTCAAAAAACAGGTCAATAAGACTAATTTCAGAAAGGCATTACAGCAATGTTGCTGGCAAGATTTAGTCTGAACACGGATTGGGCTTTGAACCATGGTGCTGGTTTTAACCGACTTACCGCTTAACCCATCGAGCAAATCTGCGATGTTCTGCTTTTGAACTGAGGTACAAAGCTAGAAGCGCTAAGCCACAGGTCACTGGCTAATATGAGCTAAGCTGGGAGAAAAAGTGATGACTACGGGATAGCTTCGTAATCCCCGGAGTTAAGATTAGCCTTGTTGGAAATGGCATGCTTGGCAGTTAAGAGAGACCGGGGGAGGAGGGTGTCGGCCAAATCAAGACGAATGATTTTAAGGGTATCAAGATTTAATGGGGGGGAGAAAAGGTTCAGAGTCGGGTGATAGAGTTTCACACAGTCCTGGGATTTAAACTCTCAATCTTCTGGTGACTAGCTCTGAATCTTAACCTCTGAGCTACAACTGCTCCATGATTTACTATTAAATTCGTACATTATTATCAGATTTCAACATAGCTATGGCTAGTGAGTTACCGGTTGGTTACATAATATATCGCATGCCCTATGACAGGGTGACCTGACGTCACCTATGATAAACATAGACCCGCCCCTTAAAAAAGAAATTAAGAAATAGACCGGAAAAAGACCAGCATGGTTCTTTCTTTTGCAGTCGATAGTAAATTCCCCACAGATACTACAACTAATAGTAAGAAGCTAATTGCAAAAATAAGTTGACAGTGGCTTTAAGCACTTAGTGTTGCGCCAGCGATGATGCTACGGGATCTAAGTATTGACGTCTAGGTCGTACATTTATAAAAGAAAGACAAAAGGGGAAGATTCTAACACAGTTAAATCTGTTAATCCAGGACAGATGACAGCATAACAGATGAGAATTGAAAATTATACAACAGTTAGTTCCTGTGCTGTTATATCTGATAATATTATTATATCAGCAGGGTTTTTTTTTTTACCAAATCTGTATCATTCCGCTGACCACGGGTTGTCAATAACCGTACTTTAACCAATACAAAATTGGTTGACTTGGGCTCCTGAGTGTTCGCCTTATCGTCTGGAGATTGCGAGTTCGAACCCCAACGATGCCACAGCCATCCGTGGCCAGGAGTCTAAGAGAGCGTAACTGGCCCTGCTCTCTGGGTGGGAGGGATGGCGATACACTCCTGTTGATCAAAAGCGGCACCAGCCAATCGTAGGCGTCTGTGAGCTCATGCATACGGAAGAGGCCGGTTAGTTCCTTCGAGCGTGCGGGACTGCCCTGTGACGCTGAGCAGCAGTTCGAGAAATAAATGTGGTCATTGGCTTCATGTGTCTCGGAGCGTTAGCCTTCACCTTCCCCGGTTGGTGGCTGTCGTGCGATAGGAGAGAACTAGCTAGTGGGTGGGAATTGGCAACGACTAAATTGGTAGAAAATGGGGTTAAAATTAGCCTGTAACCTACTTTGGTCAGATTAAGAAGTAGTGTGTGACAATAATAATAATAAGAATTATTATCATCATCATCATCATTATAAAACAAGCCAAGCTGTAACTGTCCATATCAGGGATGGCTAAACTGACGATACAGCCCGCAGCAGTTTAAGATTTTCATACATTTCATCATTCTTGCTGCTAGATAGCGGAGAAACGCAATACCAATTTATTCACCAGTGAATCAGTGTTGGAGAAATTTCTCCCTGATACTGTAAGGGAACCTGCGTAAAATTTTGGATTGGATTGAACTATCCAATCCAGTGGGGCAGTGGTGGGGCAGTGGTAAGGGCACTGGGCTACTGATCAGAAAATCGTGGGTTCAAACCTCAGCTCCGCCAAGCTGCCACTGTTGGGCCCTTGAGCAAGGCCCTTAACTCTCCCTGCTCCA
>JAOUQW010000011.1:11010679-11021445 GCA_028565825.1 Olivaichthys viedmensis
GAAAGTGTCCCAGCAGCAGCAGGATGGGGAAAATGTCTATTAGCAGCGGAAAAAATTATAGCATTTATCTCGGAGGGACATACTGTCCACGGGAAAAAGCTCCAATAAAGTGCAGTGACAGTCAAGAGGTGTGTGTGACTATCTAAGGTGTGCTGGTAAGGGGTCTTAATCAGACCAGGTGGGTGTTTGAGGCCAGCAGGCCTCCACCAACTGGGGAGGGTGGGGCTAATATGTGCTTCCTCCAAGACACATGAAGCCTACTGCCACATTTATTTGAACTGCTGCTCATGCATTGTCACAGAGCAGTCCCGTGCACTCGGAGGAAAGCGCCAACTGCCCTCTTCCATATGCATGAGCTCACAGACACCCACAATTGACTGGTGCCGCAGGAGAAAAAGTGTATTGCCACCCCTCCCACACAGAGAGCAGGGCCAATTACGCTCTCTTAGACTCTCTCCAGACGATAGGACGAACGCTTTACTGTTGCGCCACTAGGGAGCCTTCATTGGACATGTCCGCTAATCCCATGTCAAAAAATAGGCATGAACGAGCTAGCTATGGACAAGCTAGACTGACTTTAATTTAGTGAAATGACAGAGATTAACATGACATCATTTGTAACCTTCTCTTTGTCTTTTTAACTGTTGTTCTCAGTCTGTCTCTCTGATTATCATTGCCAAGAATCCTTGTACATGAGGAATACACTATCACAAAAAGGTAATATCTACAAAGCTCTCTCTGCTTACTACAGATTTGGGCTCTTAAATCGGAACCATCAGACCCGCTCTTCATCAAAATCTACTCAGAGAGAGTGGGAGACAGAGGAGAGGCGATTGTATTTGTTCTGTGGAGCAAACATGTGCATGGCTTTTCGTTGGCGAGTTAAATCGGGGAGGTTAATTGAAAAACGAGATAAACAGGCCCCCCTAAATGGCAAGGAGGAGATTGTGCCTGGCAGACACACACGGCGTTCACCACTGAATCCGCTCCTGACTGCGGCACACAGATAAAAACTACCCAGTTAATTGTCTTGCAGTTTCTTCCACCTAATTTCAGTTCAATTAAAAAAAAAGGCAAGGAGCTGTCTCTGGCACTCATTAGTATGCACGCACCTCTATAGAAAAGTGACTTAAACTGTGGGGAGCTTTAGTAGATCAGGAGAGAATCCTTTTTGGCCTCTCTACTTTTCTGTTTTTGCCTCACAGTGTTTATTTTCTGTTTGTCCCAATAATCTGCCAACAGATCAGTTTCAATAAGCCAATATGCATCAGTTTTGTTTGACAATATAAGCAGAGGAGTGCGAAAGTGAAGCGCGTTTAAAAGAATTTCGTATAATTTAAGGAAGCTACATATAAAAGTGAATATAATTGTATGTTTCCTTGAATTCTACCTTTACTGAACTTATTTAGTCTGCCATCATGGCATCCGGAATGATAAAAAAACATAAAGGGTTTTATGTTTTTGATAGAAATGGTAAATGTGAAACAAAAATCACAAAATTTAGTGCAAAACAAGTGCTCATTAAAGGTGAAGGAAAATGTTGATAAAAATAATTATTAAATGTTTATGGAATTGAATAAACTCCTTTCCAAACCTTTAGATGTAAGGTAATCATCGAGGAATAGCCATTTCCAGGGCCAAGATATTAGCCAGGCAATTTTGCCTCCATCTACACACAACAAGTAATATGTTTATTTAATGAAAGATGCAATTTCCCAAATTATTCACTTGTTCATCCAACCTGTCTGGTCTTGAATTGAAAGTTTTTTTATGGGTGTGACCTCAAATCAAGGATATGTTTATTCACCTGCATGAAGTGGAAACTAATTTTCTTTGCAACAATTTACTTTGTTACTTAATTTTGTTCTCACAATACATGTTTTGGATGCATATTTAAAATGATTCTACGCTAGCGCTGTGCAATATAGATTTCAAAATCATTTGTACGATGCTGTAAAGTGACAGAACGAAAGGAAGGAAAAAAAGATGTGTGAAGAATGATGTATATCGCTGAATATGATTGCAAAATGACTGCGAAACCTGTATAGCAGTGAGAATAATGTTATAATAAAATTCATATCCAGATTAATGATCAGCAACTAGTTTTAGGAGAAACTACTATGTCAGGGTGCAAATAGGGTGGATGCAAGTGCAGGATATGGGATATGTGGTTCTGGGCAGCTGGTGTGTGTGTGACACTATGCATTGAAAATTGCATTATATTATTTATCATTTAATAACTTATAAACACTTGTTATTAGTTTTAAATAACTAATAAAACATCTTAAAAAATAATGTAGTGTCTGGTTTATATTAATTAGTATGTTGGTTAATGTTCAGCCAATAAAGAAAGCACTTGTAATGGTCATTTAATTAAATTGGAACAACAACAACAACAACAATAATAATAAAAAAACATTGCAACTATTTTAACTGGCTAGCTTATATGAAGTAACCCTGAATGGGAAAACACTAAATACAATGGAGTTCTACCAGACATGGTGCTGTCTTCTGGAGTGCACCAGAGCACTGAAACACACATTCAATGGTTAATAATATACATTGCCTCAACAATGGGCTGTGTCCTCAGTCCACAATAACAGAGGCCCTGGTCCTCCTAGAGTTCATTTTCAGAAGACAGAACTCTAAGTTTCTCCTTGAATAAAGCGTTGTGATGGCAGGCTTGGTATTTTACTAAGGATTTCAAACTAATTAGTATCCGCCATCATACTGCTTGGATGAACGCTTCACGGAGGAGGAGTGGGAACCGCTCTAAATGCCATGACTCCTGCACGAATTTCAATTAGTTCAATCAGCCATGGTTTTCATAGTGCTGTCAATAATGTGCATACTTACGGGCTTATCTGTGTTTACCGTGCTGTTTGTGATTCTGTTTGTGATACCCAGTCGAGTTGTGCATAGTATAATCCTAGAACCAGAAAGTGCAGAAGTCAGTGAATTGCATTGTGCTTCTCCCACACAGTGTCACACTATTTGGATGGGGTCAGTAGCCAAATATTAGCAATCCACTGGGTCAGCTTGTTTTTAAAACCGTAACAAACTGAAACCGAAAAGTCAGTTGTGCAGAATTACTTATGTTATTACAGTATGTGGAAATTATTTTGTTAAAATGTGTAAAAATTCACAAGTTAACTCGCAAGAAAAGGGTTAAGGGTTAGGACAAGTATTGGGGTTAACGGATTATTTTTACATCTTCATTTGTCTAAAATCCAACGTAACCACCTTCCTGCAAATTTTGTGAGAGATCAGGGGTTAAAGCCACAATTAAGGTTACCTAGAGATCTGAGCCACACAATAGAGACTACACATCAGGAACTTCCATTTCAGGTTGGGTTAGCTAATAACAGATTAGTACAAATAATAAGTATTTCTGCACCCTGGCACATCTGCACATTTCAAAACAGCAGGATCTTAAAAGTTTGACCTAAGCTAAGGACAGTAAAACTCTTGACACTGAGTACTTTGGTGCCAAAGGCTACATCGCTTCCATCGCCCAAATTGAAAGGATGCGTCATCCTCCTGTAGCATGCTAGCAAAAAGCGTTTCATACTTCAGAGGCTTTAGCCTTCGAAAGCTTTTCTACAAAAAAAAAAGTCTTAATTTGAGATTTTACGGCATCACTTTGAAGCCTCCTGTCTCATGGGCAGCAAAGCGCAATTAGGCTGTTTTGGGCTTATAGTGAGCAGATATACATACATAAAGCAGAGTACCATTAGCATACCTGCACAAGGCTGCTAGTCCATGATTAATGCCTGGTGAGGAGCACTGGGATTACGGATGGAGGCAGGTATAGCAGGAGGTTATCAGTTTGCAGGTGAGGTCATGCTGAAGGATAGAACATGGAGGAAACTCCCTGAAACATGGCATCCCAATTTCCATAATAAGCCAATGCAGAGACCAGAGTGGCACCAGCACCATGGTGGAGAAAGAGAGGGTGCGACAGAGGGGAAGGTGGTTTATTGGAATATAAACAGAGCTAACATTCCACAAAGGACAGACACGCGATCTAATAAACGTCTACAGTATACATTGTCATTCACATATAAGGGCTTAGTAGTGGGGCTTGTTTATTTATTTTGTCAAACAGAGCTCTTCACAGCCTGTCAGTGCCCCTCATGCCTCCCCAGAGAGAGAGAGAGAGAGAGAAAAATACTCTCTGAATTGGGCCCAAATATCCGAGGTTAATTTTGTGAGAAAGCTGCAGTGCCCAGATAAGACCGTCCCTGCAAATGAGTTCTGCCTGCCTGGATTACAGCTAAATTTATGCAGCTCCCCTTATCCTTCCACAAGCTCCTCTGAAGTGGCATAATTAACTTGTGCACATAAAATGTGCACATTTTCTGCTTGGTGGTAACCATTTCTCATTTTGCTTCTTTGATTTTTCTGACCCTGTTCAAAAAGGTACTTCTTATTTTCCTTTTTACATAAGAATTACCAGGCAGATGAAGCACGTCTGACCATTTAACAATTCCCTATCACTGTTATGTTTGTTATCATGGCTAAGACATATTTTTGTAAATATTGCATAAACAGATAGAGCTGAACCACAGGACACTTTAACTGAGCAAATTTCCTTATTATCTTTTGTTTTCTTACACCCCCCTCCACACACACACTCACATACTTGTGTTAATATCTTATGGTATTTATGATCTCCATTGACCTTTGTATTATTGTAGCTGAATAATGTAAATAATGCTTTGTTGACACCTGAAGCTAATCTTAACATCCGTAACCAAAAGTAGGTTTTTAGATACTTGTAAAAAAGGCGGTTTTAGATATTTTTGCTTAGATATATACGGTAAGGCTGCATTATCTGCAGTTAATCAACCAACAAACAAATAAATACATATATTCAAACATACATAGAAAAAATCTTCACAGGAACCAGAGATTTTATCCACAGTGAAGAAATTAAAGTGTTGTCCTTGGTTCCCACAAAGACAATAAAACAGAGAGGACACACACACACACACAATTTGATGGCATGTGGCAATGGCAGCAATGAGGTTGACTTTGGAGAGGATTGTGAGAGTCATCCAGCACACAATGTTAAAAGCATAAAATACTGATCTTCAAAAGAAACAGCCGAAAATCGTAAGCCTCTCTCGATGCTCTGCACAATTACACTTTGTCCCCTATTAACACACCCCGGTCTTCTCTGTTTATCTGGCCTTGTTCCAAATGCCCCACAGAGAATACTACTAGCAGGCATTCTCCTTGCTTTCCTGTATTTTTCCTCCGCCACTCTCTCATCCTTTTTCAGGCCAGTAGATATCAATTAATTGTCTCCTACTAAAAAAAGATTTTAGACATTAAATGACTCATTAACTGTTGTATGTCACAGCAGCTCACGTCATTGAAAATCATTGCTGGCTTATTCCTACAATGGCAGGAGCTAAGCATAAACCTAAGAAATATTAGCCCTGCTTGAGAGTTTGCGTTTATTTATCATAATATAAGTAGTTTTAGTTCCTCAAATATTTAGTACATTGGTAGCATTTTTAGTAATTAGCATGACAACACTTATATTTTGGAATGAGAGCAAAATTAGCAAGTTCCTTTATCATTTAGAAATAATAAGAATGTTCACAGTTCAGAATGGGGACCCCAAAAAACTTACTGAAATGGCAACAATGAAAGTGCAACATTGATATTTCAACAATGATAAAGTCAAAAGGCATCATTGTTAAATTAAGGTTTAAGTGTACACCTAAGGAACAATAGAAATTATTATGTTGCAAGAGTTTTTATGTTAATTAAAAAATATATATTTTCCTTTTGTCATTTGAAAAGAACCGGCATTTAAATAAAAATAAATGGGTGAAATTTAGCATAGAAAAAAAGATTTTCAATTCTATCACGCTTGAGCTCCTTTCAAAATTTTTCAAAACTACACAGTACTTTGGAGTTTGTACCACACACTTAGCAAGTTAATGCCTGAAACGTAGGGGACTGTAAAATAATGCATTACCTACAGGTAATGTGCAGGACAACTGAAACCCAGACCCAGATATGACAGCCATATGTCAAGCCGGTTATGGAAATACTGGCACCAGAAATTTTGCAATGAAATAGCTGACCATAGAAATTCGGACAACATGATAAAAATTAGTCAGTATATGTGACCTAATGTTACATTCTGGTATATTTTGAGAAAGAAAAAATCTTGAATCTTGAGTCTACACTAAGCAGCTTTGTCATTGTTGCATTAACGCAGCATCAGTTCAAACCTTTGGCTAACTCTGTGCATTGTGTGTAATGTTTAATTATGGTAAAAATATTATTGATTCAATAAACTACATGCAAGTTTGGCTAAAGTGCTTCGTCAAGTTAGCTATTAAGCATGTTATGAACTTTCCTTGCTTTGTCAATGTAAAATTTTAATGATCTTGTTTATAAACTGGGCAATATTAGATGCCAGGATGTCATTTTTGATAGAACTAAGAATCAGGTATTCATGCGTTCTCTAATATGGCAATTCATTTACACTGCAGATATGGTACACCAAAACTACTTCAGTACTGATCATAAGGGAAGATTCATAGGTAGCCTTATTCTCAATATAAGGCTACACTACCATAAAATTTCACGCACACCATAGTCACCTCCATAGCCGCATAAATCAGCAGCTATGAAGGTGAGAGTTTCACCTCCTCGTCAGTCTTCCTGCTGCTTGTGCCTGTGCATTGCTTGCTCGGTTGGCATTCCGGAACTTCTCATTTACACCAGGGGCCTCAGTTTGGCATGGGTTCTAGGGGAAGATTGGTGGTTGATACCCCAGGATACATTGAAATGGTGTGAGATGTGGAGAAAGGTCTTAACAAGTTCTGTGCATATTCTCTCCTGGGGAGAAAGCGGGCCCACTCACTCGTGGCATTAGGAACCACCCAGGCCCCTGATTGGTCCATTTGACAGGCTGACAGCAACCCCCAGTTTCTCCATAAAAGCTTGGTCCTTGGTCTGACACAATGTCCTCCGGGATCCCATGGTGCCTAAATACCTGGTTAAAGGCATAATCGATCCTGCTGGGACTGAATGAGACGTTTTTGTGGTAGCACAGGTGTTGCACGACCTCACATACCTCTACAGGTCAGAAGCTAAGGTGGGCCAACAGTATTTCTGTGTCAATTTCGGAGTGGTGCATGCATACCAGGATGCCCTGTAGTGGCCATGGTGTGAAACAACGTGAGATTTTGGTTGCAGATGGCATTAGGTACATATGTTTTATCCACCGGTGCACTTCTTGGGGGCTGGGTCACTGTGAAGGGCCTCGCAAAAGTCTTTATCAATGTCTCAAAATCTCAAAACACCAGGGCTACTATGTATGACTTGAGATAATAGGGCTACCTTCTTTAGAGACAGACATAATCATACATGCGAGAGAAGGTATCAGATTTTACATACTTTGAGCCTGGAACACGGGCAGGGAATTAGGGGGTATATGCCGTCATGAGATATTTGTAATGCTCCCTAGTGGTGCTGAGTGAAGAATGAACCTTATGAACCTGAATCAAATTATATGCACTATGGAGAGTTTGGTGAAGTTACATATCTGTTCGATGGTGGAGAAAAATAAAGGAAGCATATAACGATACTTAACAGTAACAGAGTTAAAACTGCGATAATTGATAAGGGACTAGAGTCATCATCTTTCTTCTCTACGAAGAAGACGACCACAGAGGCTGGGAAAGTGGACGATTTAATAGCCCTGTTTAAGTTGTTCCTGGATATAGTCTTGTTTTCAGAAGCTGACAAGGGTTAGATACGACTATGAGGTGGTGTGGCACAAACTAACAAGGGCAGTAAGCGACAAGCAGGAGGCCTTTTTCTTGCTAAACACCTGTCTAAGGTCATAGTGGGAAGGGATGAGTTTTATGTTTTGTGTTGGGATATGGTAGCAGTAAACACTGTTGACGACATTTAGTAGACCATGTTATAACCTCCCTTTGGTCCAGTCTAAAACAAGGTTGTCCTGTGGTAAAAAGGGGATCCCCAAAACTATTTTGTGAGTTGGGAAGCAAATCATCAGAAACATGATATCTTTATGATGTGTTGCTCCTACAATATGCATTTTGTGATTCATTGTACGGCTTTGGAACCCACCAGTCTCCCATCTCTCCATAAACTAAGATAAGATAATTTATTTTGATGTGGATCTGGGTTGTCAGGTCATCCGCTATGAAGTTTACCAAGTCTAAGTGTGTAAGGAAACTGACAGAACTTTTACAAGTACAGAAAACTGTTACAAGTAACAGAAATTGCTTTGTGGCAATGCAATAAGAGAAAGTAGCACTTATTCCTCGTAATTAGTGGCTCTCTGTCTAGATTTAGTAGCTGCTTTTTGCTCCTTGCTTACGCCCTGGGCACTCATAGGTGGGAGATTGGTGAATCCTAGTTGCATAGGTTCTGTTTCACTTTCCTCTAGTAAGGGATAAAGTAACTTTGTGGGTTTCTTTTTATCTTGCAGTAAATTGCTCACTGTTATGACTGTTTGTCGTAATGCTCCCTGTGGTCATATGGTTTGGTTGGGTTTTCTGTCTATTTCTCTCTTTGTCGCAGTACATGGAGCATCACCATTGGTTGCACAGGAGCTCTCTGCCTATAAAAGACAAGGGAAAAGCACTAGCAAGAAGAGAGACATAGAGGACACTCCCTCTCTTCCGGCATAGCCGGAAGTGCCATCTGACCAGACCAAACCGACACTCCTCACTTCGAGTCAGCACCTGTTGATGTAGTAGCTTTAGTTTCTCTTTAATAGTATTATTGAAGTACAAGCTATTTTGTGGTTGAAAATAATCTGATGTATTCTGGATACATGATAAATTGTGTGGTAGGTAGGGGACGAGCGCCATTTATTTTGATAACCCATCTCCTATTTTGGGGCTAGGGTAGAATATTGTATTTTGTGTTTCTTTTATTTTAGGTTAGTGGCCCAAAATTGTAGCTATTTTGGTTGTTATTTTGGAGTATGCTCATCCCTGAAATTAACATACACCATGAGCAGTTAAAACTTGAAATATTGAGAATATAATTATATCAACAAAACGTTATTGATCTTTTTAATAAGTGAGCAATGTCTTGGTCTGGTGGAGGGCTTTGGACAGGAGGTGCGTCCACTCTCTCATTCAAGTTATGGTCCACCCCAGACAGGCCATAACACTCACATTGCTTAAGTACTCTATGATAATAGGCTTCAGCTGGGCTAATTGGCTAGGCTGGTGGATTAGTAGGACAGCTATGACAAATGTAATCTAGATCTCTTTAGGCTTGATAGGAAATCAAGTTCTATGGCTTGAATAATGTACACAGAGATTCAGATTTAGATTACCCTCAGGAATTAGAAAAATATTTAGAACATGGAAAAAAAACTATATAAATCTTGCTCCAAGCTGTGGGGTTAATCTAAATCTTGTTCTAAGTCTTGAGGGTAATCTAGCTCTTGGTCTGTCTATATGGTGAGAGTGATCTAAATGTTGCTCAAAGTCTCAGAGTAATTTCTATCTTGCTCAGCATCTTAAGGGTAATCTATACCTTTTTCAATGTCTTGAGGATAATGAGGATGATAATTATAACAAGTAGAAGAATATTTAGACTGGAACATGTAAAAAGGCAATACACATGAAGTTTCCAATTCATTAAGTATTATATAGGCATATATAAATCTTTCTTTATGTATTGTTCTATGTCTTGATGGTAATCTAAATTATTCTGCAATCTAACACTTCTTGCTTAACATATTGAGAGTCATCTACCTCTTGTTCCAAGCCTTGTGGGTAATGAAATTCTTGTTCTAAGTCTTGAGGTAATATAGAACTTGCTCAACGTCTTGAGGTAATATAGAACTTGCTCAAAATCTTGAGGGCAATTTCAATTTTGGTTTACATTTTGAGATTTAATATTGTTCTACATCAGGGGTGTCAAACACAGCCCTATAGAGGTTTGTGTTTACCTCTTCTAACACACCAAATTCAACCCATGAAGGCCTTGCGAATTAGCTGATGAGTGGAATCAGGTGTGTTAAATGAGTTAGAAATCTGCAGTGCTGCGGCCCTCCAGGACTGAAATCTGACACCAATGTTCTACATGATGAATAATCTGCCCCTTGCTCACAGTCTTGAGGGTAATATGCAGTAGGTCTTGCTCTTCATATATTTTTCTCTCTAAGGTAATCTAAATCTTCCTGTAAGTGCTTATGGTAATCTAAGTCTTGAGCGTAATCTGCATTCTGATCAAAGTCTTGAAGGTAACTTGGATCTTATTCATAGTAAGGGTAATCTAAATCTTGACCGTAAATAATTTTTCTACTTGAGAATAATCTAAATCTTGCTCACAGCCTTGAGGGTGATCTAGATCTTGATCTAGGCACATTTAGAAGTGCTAAGCACAAAAAGGTTGGTGAAGTGGAAACTAAATAGGATGGTGTGGTTGGTCATTTAGTATCTTATCAGCCAGTCATATTACCCATTTCATACCTTTTGCCCGGGTTTACTGTGTTAAGGAATTGCCAAGAGCGATGAATGAGCCAGTTTTTTTATATCATAAAAGACTCCAGCTCTATAGCTGCTAGTAGTTATGCCCATCTACTGGCATAACTACGTGTGTTAAACCTGCTAGAATTTTGCCTTCTCTGGTAGAAAAATGCTATTGCGAGCTACTTGCGGAAGAACATTTAGTAACGTGGGTTGTGATGAGCCCTTCTCCACTGCACGGATTAATCTGATGGTTGTGAGAGGCAAGTAATA
>JAOUQW010000011.1:11130481-11143339 GCA_028565825.1 Olivaichthys viedmensis
TGTGAAATATGAGGAATTCTCAGCTGAAAAATGGAATTGTCTCAGTTTTAAAAAACACATATTTGAATGAAAAGAACTGTATTTTAAGTACAATTTTATATTTGTCTTTTGATACCCGATGAAGTAAAACATTTTGCTCGAGGATTGAAACGTCCATTGCCGTGAGCTGCCACTAGAGGGCGACAGTTCTCTGCAGGTTTTTTTTGCTAAGCACGCTGATGTCTGCTCCTCTGTTTCATTGACATGAAGGGACGGAAGAGCCTCACTTTGCAAATAATTGTGGGAGAACCCTGATAGAGAGCTGTAGGGAGTGTTCAGTGATAGAGTTGTGGTGCTGCATAGAATTTCACTGCGAGAGAACAGTGAGGTGACAAAAGGAGCGATGAGCTCACTGGTGTTTTCACATATAGTTCTTTTTAAATTAACCACACTCAGTCCTGTTAAAGTGGACCTGAAAGAAAACTAGCAGCAAATGATCTCAGTGTTTCTGCTATTCACAATATAAGTGGACTTAAAACTGGACATTTTAGAACCGATGATATCTCAGACCACTTGTTGTTCACACCTCAACTTCTTTAGAGCTCGGATCCCCAGCTGTGTAACATTGGATTATGGGTAGTGTCATTTAAAATGCTTACTTTACATGTTGCTATCATTTGGCTGTGGATGAAAAATAGGGAGAGCAGAAACAGAATTAAAGTGAAATACCAGAAACGTCTGTAAAAAAGAAAGAGGAGAGGAATTTTGTTGCGGAATCATCAAAACCAATTTCTGCTTCATGCCATAGGCCTACTTGTACACTACATACTTGTACACTACATATATTATAACAGTAATATACAGTAGCTATTGTTCCTGTCACTAACACATTATTATTATTATTATTATTATTATTATTACTGCTGCTGCCTAACTACTTATTGCTTGTGCCATAGTGCCTCTATTAGCCTACCTTACTGTTTTTTTTTTTTATCTGTGAGGAGGTAGAAAACTGCAGCTATGTATGAATGGCAAGCTCTTTAGCCATGAAGCAAAATGTGAAGCGGACCGGGACCGCTTTCTTTTCACAAATCAAGTGGACCATAAAATGGTCGTTTTAGAGTTAATTGGTTGTTTTCACATATGCACAAAAAACACTGAATAAACACCCTTAGAGATTTGCAATTTGTGTGAAAAATGTTAACTGCACTTACCATCATAAATATAGTGTATTCGCACTTTCTTTATTTTACCCTTTCCTTTTTGCTCCTTTATTTTGCTCTTTCTTACACTTTCTTTCTTTCTCACTTAATTTATTTTACACATTCTTTCTTTGCTCCTTCCTTCTTTTGCACTAATGCACTTTCACACTCATGTCTTTATTTCTTCTTTCTTTCTTTCTTTCTTTCTTTTGCACTTTCTGCACTTTTGCACTTATATTCTCTTCCTCACTTTTATACTTTTGCACTTTCTTACTTTCCTTCTTTTTTACACACTTCCTTTTGCACTTTCATTTTCTTTCTTTTACACTTTTTTTCATACTTTTGCACTTCATTCGCACTTTCTATTGTACTTTTGCACATTCATTTTTTCTGTTTCTTATTCACTTTCTTTCTTTTGCACTTTTTTCTTCTTTCTTTTCCTCATTCTTTTATTTTGCACTTTCTTTCACACTTTTTTCATACTTTCACACTTTATTTCACACTTTTTTTCATACTTTTGCACTTTGTCTTGTTTGTTCCTTCCTTCACTTATGCACTGAAAGGGAGAGTATTGAGGATGTTGCAGCAGTGGCGTTAAAGTGCACTTTCTTCTTTCAGATGTTTGGTTTATATAGTTACACTGTGTCACACAATAGAGAAATAGTACAGTGCAAACCATCATGCGGTCATCACTATAACTATTGTGTCAATTTCACTGCCATAGTTCACTGGAGAGTTTCTCCTTTAGGCCGGATTTCTGTTCTGTACTGCGAGCAAAATCTCATTAGAGCAGGATATTAGAAAAACTATAAAGCTCAATACAGAAAAAATGGAATGTGAGGGATGGAAAAGTGCAACATGCTGCAATCGTATAGAAAGCATTGTTGATTTATTTCATGAACTGATTACGAAACACATTTTCTCCCTTACATATTTCAGCCTGTAAGCTCACGCGAGTATATAATGTGAATGTTACATTCCCATTGCCTCATGCTGAAAATGTTGCCATTAGGCCTTGGGCTTTTAACAGCTTTGGGTTGAGCAACACTCTTTACAAATAGTCTGACACGCCTTGATGATCACACGTGAAGAATTTCAATGGGTCTCTCTGGTTACACACTTGTAGCTTGACGCGACTCGACTTTCATTCAAAGGAAAAAATGGGAGAAAAGAGTCAAGGGTACATAAAGAATGAAATATGAGCTCTGCTGACACATATACTTAGGTTTGAGGGGGCTTTATTGATATGAGCATGCCAACAGCTTTTGGAGTGCTCTATTGACCAATATGTGTCATGTTTTTGCTTTATAAAATTAATTTTTACTTTTAAAATTTGAGGAAAATTTTATTTACTCAAAATACATTTTGTGTAGCTTAATTTACCTGGTTGTATTCTATAGTTTTGTATGTGTGCATTGTATTCCACTTTTTTTCCTCACTCTGATAATGATCATTTTGATTCTGTCATGTTACTGTTATTTCATCTACCTTTATTGCCATTATTTATATTCCCTTTATCTTATGTTAACGCCCCTGGCAGCACAGTTTCAAATGTTAACACATTCTTTGTGATACTAAAGATCTGTCATTTGATAAGCATTTACCAATGGTAGATTCAGGAAATATATATTAATACAATTTAATTACAGTTAAAAGCTACAAAAACACCTATTTTCTGCCTGATCAGAACTGTAATGATTGACAATGGTGTCTCCCCAGCAATGTAAACAACTCATCGACAATGCTAGTGCTAGAAAAGCGGGTTGGATTGAGCTTCAACAACGTGTTTTTTTTTTGTTCACAGGTTGCAAGTAAAACCGTTGCAGGGTGTGTTAATGTATTTGGTACATATTTCTAGTAGCCCAAAGTCTAGGTCGATATATTTAGAGCCGACAGTATTTTAGTCTGTAAATGATTAATGACTATGTTGGCCCTCTCACTTTGGCATGATCAGTGGTTTTGCAATGCACATAAAGATCTTACCTTGAATGTTTCCACTTGATTTAATTTCAAAGCTACAAAGCAGGAGAGTTCATTGTTTGTTCTTGAACATGTGTGAGATATTTGGGCAACACCTGCAAACTGAAAATAAAGCCACGGTAATAAAGGCTTTGTCAAGCTTGCTAACATCTACCAGACCCTCTGTGTAAGTCGATACACAAATTCATGTGTTTTAATACATTCGGGTAAATTTACGACATAATTAAGTATAACACTTGCATTTGTCTGTAGAAAACTGCGTTAATCGTATCCGCTATCTTTTCAAAAGTAACGGCCCCGCTGAATAGGGTCCAGTGTTTGCACATTTCTGATATAGTGTGGCATGCAGGTACCTCTCATCTACTATTTTAGGTTGAATGGCTATGATAGGCTTGATCCTGATCTCAGTTAACCGAGCATGCTGACGCTAAAAACTGATTAACTGTGTAATTATTCTAAATACTTTTCACTAAAAAATAAATAGATGTCTACTATTCAAAAAGTCATCACTTGTACTTGGAAAATTCACAAAAAGTAATTTGTGCAGGTAAATAAAATGAATTTTATTATTTTTTGTTCTTGCATTTAAGGTACATGAAAAATATATTATTTCTTGTTTAGTTACACCACTTGACATTTTCAGGCCTATGAAATCTAAGTAGGGTGAGTTCAGCAAAAGTGGTACATCAGGTGAAGTGAGACATTTAAGCTTAGCACTGTATTGCAATCTGAGCATCAACAGCCAATCAATAAAGAATATCTTGACTTCTTCCCTCATTGGTGCTAGTCATACAACACGTTTTCATTGATCTGACATCATCATGGTGGGCATGGTCAGAGCTGAAATGTTAACTGATCATCCTGAGCACATGGTAAATGGACTGACATAAAAAAGTACCCTTTTCAGGTAAAGTGGGACACGTCTTAAAGACATTTTTTACAGTAATGCCATGGATTATTACACTTTTTTAAAGTAACATACTCACATTTATTAATTTACATAATATTTAATTAAAAACAACCGTGCTCCTAATTTAATATTGCCTGCTGTGGCTTATATTGCAATCCTTCAATCCTGGTTTTTTCCAGGTTATATTAGGGAAAAGAATAGGAAAATAAAGGTTTAAAGTTTCGAATTATTTTCCACAAAGTCAGACAATGTTCTGAAATTACATTACTCATTACAGAAAAATGGCATCCAAACTGTCAGGGCTAGAGAAAAGAATAAGCAGGAAGCAATCAGTGGAGAGAGGATAAAATGAAAGGTGAGATGGATGAGTATAGGTGTCAGGGCACTGGGAGGGCGGATGCAAGCGCGGGCAATGGGCGAGGAGACAGGCGTCAGACAATGATAGGGGATTTGGCAAGGTGGTCGGGGGACAGGCAGAAGATTGTGCAAGGGGCAAACAGGGTTTCGGGGGCAAAGGCAAGGTCGGTAGTCCAGGGTTCGGAAGCAAGGTCGGCGTCGGGAAGGCAGTCCAGAAAACGCTTGATATGTCGATATACATTGGATCAATACTGAGCACTGAGGCTAGGTTTGCTGAGGCATATATAGGGGTTAACTGGATTGCTCTCAGGTGTGTGTGTGTGTGTGTGAGATTGGGAGCAGGTGCGGCTGGTTAGAAGTGCGGCGAACTTGAAAGAGGAAGTGTCTGGTTTGTGCTGCGCAGGGGATTCTGGGACCTGTGGTCCTATATAGCTGGTGTGTGTGTGACAGAGTCCCCCCTCAACGTGCTCCCTCCGGGAGCTAAGCGTGGCCGCCCATGTGGGCGCGCCTGGACCCCCTTCCGCATGCTCGCATGGGGTCGCTCTCGAGACTTGGGCGCTGGGTGCGCGGGGTGATGGGCATGGAAGGCACACACCAGCAGTGGGTTCAGTATGTCACGGGCCAGGACCCAGATCCGGTCCTCGGGCCTGTACCCCTCCCAATCTACTAAATATTCCAACTGTCCACGCCTCCGTCGAGAATCCAAGAGTTCTCTGACGGGATATACTTTGCCGTCCTCCAGGTCCAGGGCCAGGGGAGGCGTGCCGGGCACCTCACCCTCGCACAACGGGCCCGTGATTAGGGGCTTCAACAGGGACGCATTGGAAAATCAGTGAAGTCTGAAAGTGCGGGGCAGATCCAGGCGGTAGGCCACGTCATTAATCCTCCTGATCACCCTGAAGGGTCAAATGTACCGCTCCTGCAGTTTCCTGCATCCCTGACGGGGATGGAAGTTTTGGGTGGACAGCCATACGTGATCCCCAGGGTGGTAAATAGGGGCATCCGCTCGATGTCTGTCTGCAAAGATACGTGTCCTCCGCACTGCGGACACAATATGCCTATGTGTGGCGGCTCATACCTCCTCAGCTCGCTGAAACCATGCTTCCACAGCAGGTGCGCCTGAGTCCTCCGCATTCCACGGCAGGAGGGGCGGTTGATAGCTCAACACACACTGGAAGGGAGTGAGGCATGTGGCAATTTTGGGTGTATTCAGCCCATGGAATCGGGCCCAGTCCGTGTGGTTGTTGGCGCAGAATGAACACAAGAATCGGCCCACTTCTTGGTTCGCCCACTCCACCTGCCCGTTAGCCTGTGGGTGGTATCCCAGCGTTAGACTGACTGAGGCCCCCAACTTCTCCATGAATCCCTTCCATACTTGTGATGTGAACTGGGGGCCCCGATCGGAGATGATGTCTTCGGGGATGCCAAAGGATCGAAACACATTCTGAAATAGGCATTCCACTGTGCGAAGGCTCCGGGCAGAGCAGGGAGCGGGATGAGGTGGTTTGATTTAGAGAACCTGTCTATGATGACGAGGATCACCGTGTTCCCCTCCGAGGGGGGCAGGTCTGTTAGGAAGTCCACCGCCACATGGGACCAGGGACGTTGAGGCACCGGCAGAGGCATTAGTTTCCCTGTGGGCATTGCTCGGGGCACTTTGGAGCACGCACAGACAGAGCAGGAGCGGACAAACTTCTGGATGTCCGTAATCATGGACTCCCACCAGTACTTCGGTGTGAACAACTGAAGGGTCTGTGTGACTCCCGGGTGTCCCGTTGCCACTGTTGCATGTGCCCAGGTGATGAGCCGGTCACAGCAGCTTAGCGGCACATATGTGCTCTCTGACGGGCACTGGCGGGGTTTCGCGCGCGCGCCTTGCGCTATGTCACGGTCTACTTCCCATTCAATCGCCCTTACAAAACAGGTGCGGGGCAGTATTGAGTCCGTATTTTCGTCCTGAGCCCCAGCAGGGAAGAGTCGTGACAGGGCATCCGCTTTTTGGTTTTTGGAGCCAGGGCAATAGACTACGGTGAAGTGGAACTGCGTAAAGAACAGGGCCCACTGGGCTTGCCTTGGGTTGAGCCTCTTCGCGCTTCGAAGGTACTCTAAGTTGTGGTGGTCAGTGAACACAATGAATGGGTGCTCCGCATCCTCCAGCCAATGTCTCCATTCCTCCAGTGCTAGCTTCATGGCGAGTAGTTCCCTGTTTCCCACGTCGTAATTCTTTTCGGCTGATTCCTTTCTAAACCTCCTGTAGAAGTTTGCGAATCCCATGAATTTTTGTACGTCCTTGACGGATCCAGAGCGGGGCCATGATGTGACAGCGCTCACTTTGTCTATGTCCATTCTCACCCCTCCCTTGCTGATGACGTACCCCAGAAAAGCCACTTCGGGGACGTGAAACTCACATTTTTTTCCGCTTTGACATAAAGCCTGTTTTTCAGGAGTTTATGGAGTACTTGTTTTACATGGATGATGTGTTCTGCCAGAGATTTCAAATAGATTAGAATAGGGCCGGGTTGGACACTGCGCTATGGCATGGCTGGCTATACCATAATAATAGCACAACCCTAAGGCTTGCCGATGTGCTTGTGTTTGGCTCCGGAGGCGCGCACGCATTCCCGACTTGCATGGGTTCAGGCTCCTCCCGGGCAGGTGGAGGAGGAGGCGCGCGGACCGGGCGCTGTTCTCTCCGCTCACGTCGGAGCTTATCCAGCTTAATAGCCATGTCTATGAGTCCATCCAAGGATGAATGACTGTCCCGGCAGGCCAGCTCCGTGACCACATCGCGGCGGAGTCCCTGATGAAAGGCAGTGATCAGTGCCTGCTCAATCCATCCGCTGCCTGCCGCCAGTGTGCGGAACTCGAGGGCATATTCCGCTGCCTTACTGGTGCCCTGCTTTAGGGAGTAGAGCCTGCTGCCTGTTTCTTGTCCATCAGGGGCATGGTCAAACACCGTGCGGAAGCGGCTGAGTAGTTCCGGGTAGGAGGAAATGCCCTGCCCTCCGTTGTTCCATACAGCAGTGGCCCACCTCAATGCTTTCCCTGTGAGGAACGAGATGAGCTCGGTCATTTTCTCCTGGTCGGTTCCCCCTACTGCCCCAAAGTACAGGGCACACTGGAGGAGAAACCCCTGGCAGTTGGCTGGATTGCCATCGTACTTGTCCGGGGGCGTGACCTGACGGTGGGGTTGGCGGCGTGGCGGCGCGACTGGTAGCAGAGCCTGTTGGGGCTGTGGCTGCTGTTGTGCGGCCAGCTGATTCACGGCCGCTGTTAGTGCAGCGATCTGCTGCTGCTGATCAGCCATGAGTTGGCCGATTGCAGCAAGGCCCACTGCATCCATGTTAAGGCTCAGTATTCTGTCATGGCGTGTGTGTGTGTGTGTGTGTGTGTGTCAGATTGGGAGCAGGTGCGGCTGGTTAGAAGTGCGGCGAACTTGAACGAGGAAGTGTCACGTTTGGGCTGTGCTGGGGATTCTGGGAACTGTGGTCCTGTATAGCTGGTGTGTGTGTGACAGCTCGATACAGCATGCACCAATTTAACTCCGAGTTCTTGGGGGCCTGGCTGTGTCGCGCTAAGCAGAAGCCACCCAGAACTCCAGCCCAAGTTCTCAGAGTTCTTCCCTCCCTACCACAGTTCCACAATCACTCTCCATACCATTTAGTTGAAGGTGTGGGCTGCACTTGCAAAAGTTTGCTTAACAAAACATCTGACCACATTGCCTGTATTAAATATGATAACACATTGTAAAAGTAACATAAAATGGGTTGTCCTTAATTTGACACACTATGTCTTGTTTTTAGAGTGTGCTAAAACTACAATTTATTGTTGCTTCTGTTACCAATTATGGAATCCATTCCAATTATGGAGAACATTGTTTTATTTAGGTACTTCTGAGAAGATTTGTCATGATCCATGAAAGGAGGAAGTGAGGGTTAACATAGGTAAATCTATAATACAAAGTCAAAGTGCACGCAAGCTAGGTCAGAACATAGTGGTAGTTCACCAGTTAAGGTTCTGTTGGTGACTGAACTGCCAAAGAGCCATTGCTGAGTAAAAACGAATAATATGTCTTAGAAACAAGAAAAGGCAAAAGACGAACAAAGAAGTATAGGCTGACCCTGCACTCTAGCCCCAATTTGCTTCATTGTAAAGAAAAGTGTTTTGTTGTACTGTACACATGTGTACACAGGCTGCTTTTCTAATCGGCCCTCAATCATCCCCCAACCGAGAAGAACCCTTCTTAGCCCTGTTTCAACACAGTAACACAGACATACAGCCACACACTTACAGAACCCTGCTCTAAAACCATGCTCCAACAATCCCTTAGCTTTCAGCAGATCCACTTAACCACATCAGTCTTGAAAGAAAGAAGTTGCTCACTTCCCTCTTTCAGGCAAAAATAAAATGAAGTGTGTGGGCTTGTGATAATTGAATTTCTTCACTAATGTTTATACATGGCAGACTGCAGCCACTCACTCCTGTGTGTGTGTGTGAGAATGTATATGGGTATATTCATGCATGTGTATGATGATGATAAAGTTTTCTATGAAATTATTTGTAGAGGACATTTTAGAAGTCTTTCAATGATATGCCACTTTTTAGAAACAAGTCTGCTTATCTATGTAAATTATTAGCACATACACCCACTCAGTGAGATGAGCACTATACAGATGTGCTTTAAGGATCTGTTCTCATTTTTTTAATCCATATGCTAATTATGTTTCAGTTTATGATCAAAATTCAAAAAGATAGCATCTGAGATTACTGTGGTGCATCAACTCTAGTTAAATGTGAAACACTACGATAAGAGTACAATAATTAACATTAGTTTACAGTGTTCGCAGAAAGACAGCATTACTTCTGCTGGCTCTGTAATTTAGGACACTGACTATTTGTTATTATTATAAAAAATTTGGCAATAACTATAGAGTGCTACTTTCAAGTATATGTGCAAACTGGGTATAATAAGTACATCTTAAGCGTTTAAGACATTTTTTTCCTTTTGGTATTCACAAGAGAATTATTATTGTCTCGAAGATACATATATAGCTCATATCAGGAACCTCACCCTGACTATATCTGACTTTAATGGTACTGGTTGCCTGCCAATTGCATTCATTTTCCAGCGATGTGACTTTCCAACAAACCGCCCTATAACTGGAGACTCTAAGGAAAGTTAATGAACCTTTGTAATTACAACTGCTTTAAACCACAAAGCTGACTCGCTGCACTGATATTACACACAGTTGTCTCTTTCCAATGAGACTGCTTGGAGAAAAGCAAAGGAGATAAAATGCTTTCATTATGCAAAAGCTTCTCCTTTGGGCACAAATAGGTAGAAAGGCATTATATCGTTATACGCTGAAAAATGAGGAGCTAATGTCATTAGGATGCTGAGAATGGACAAACATTTTAATAGACTAATGTTCTCATTCCTGCATCTCATTGGATTTTAATGTCTATCAGCAGCTGCAATAATGCAATCTGCCCCTGAAGTAAAATCAGTGCTATTTGCAACATCAAAACAGGAGCAAATGTCATAAGTCTGGTTCATAATCATGCACAAGTGTTCATTTTTATTTTATCAATTTTGGAACCTTTTAATGGCATGTAACATTTGGCATGCACAGGAAATCATCGACACCTCACAAGGATTTGCCCCACAATCTACTTTAGTCTGATTAAACTGTGCTAAGAGTACAAAATAAGACGTTCTGTGTGTGAAGAAGTTTGATAAATTATGGAGACATTGTGATGTTTTTGGATGAGTTCACAGATGGTGTAACGACAAAAGCACTGAGGAAATCTTCGGCCTTGACCGCAATCTCATTTCACCAACTTACTGATTACGGAAGCTCGATCTCTGTCACAATAATCCAGCTGAGTGTTTCTAGATGATAGGGATCAATCACAGCACAATTCCTCTTGCTGTCTTAAAGATAAATGCCTCTATATTGTTACCTTCTTTGTTTGCTTGCTTGATGAAATCCAGGAAATGCAGAATGATGGTATGTGGCCTTCAGGGGTACAGAATCAATTTTAGAATACATGCCTTACATCCTTTGAGCTGCTTTTTGTAATATTCTCTCTCAGTATTGACTTCCCTTTGGTGAACGATAGAGGGAAGCACAGCTAGAGAGAGAGAATGAGAAAAAGAGAGAGTGAGAGAAGCTTTGACAGGATGTCATAGTACAGGGTGTCAGCTCAGCGGCTGCTCCCCTTTGACGCTAATTACAGGTGACAGGGCTAAGTACAAGGCTTTACACATGATAACGATGACTCTAGAGTAGGTTCTTCACGGCCCCTCTTTTCAGCCATGCTGACAGCAGCCATTATGCAGTCTGGGATTTTGTCAGGAGTTTGCCACTAAAGCTAGTCACACAGGAAAAAACCCAAGAAGAATCCTGCACTTAGAAACAGTCAGGGCAGGAGGGTATTCTCTTAAGGAAGGTTTCTGTAAAGAAACATTATGCTGTAGCATGAATGGCTGTGTACAAAAATGGCTCCTGACCACGGGGCACTATGTAGCACATTAATATAGTCATTTAAATTTGTGATTGAAAGTTAACGATTTTAAACAGGACTTGGTTGAATTAATATTCTGCAATGGTACAGTCCCAGTCCCATAAACACCAACGCATCAGTCCCGTCATTGATGCCTTCTGTTTACATTGTGTAACCACATGTATTACTTCCAGCTTTCTGTTTCCTACTTTGTGATTTTCACAGTTCCTGTTTCCTGTGTTACTGCTGCTCCAGCTCCATCCTGAACATGCCCCATGATCATAGTTTGCACATGTCCCTCATCATTAACCACATTTTTGAACCATGCATTTTAGGCCTAGGTCTTCAGTACATCCTATCCTGCGAGGAAAACAATTTCAAATCAAATAAATCACAGTATGAACCTTACAGAGCCTTTATGCACAACTACTCTAAAATAAAAAAGTTGCACAAATAGTCACTAACAAAAACATTTTTACATGACTACTAAGAGATCTCAGTCAGCCGATGCAGACAGTGACCAACCACCTGTAAAGCTTAAAGCCTATTTTACACCACCAGTACCTGTGCTGCTTTTACACTGCTGCGTCACCAACTTGCCATGTCCTTCCATGTTATTCAATGTACAAAATGCAATATTCTGTCACATCCACACACACATCAGAACTCCATTACCCAGAATACCCCGCTCGCTCCAGTGTCACATGACAGAGAACCCGACTCACTTCCTCGTTCCCACTCACCTGACTTTTGATTCAACACACCTGTCCCTCATTACACGTCACCTATATAACATGCACGCACACACGTGCAGTTTACCTGTGACAATTCCGAATGTTATATTGATAGCGAGCACTTGATAACGACCTTGGCTGTATTACTGATTATCCATACCTGCCTTTATCTCTGAAATCCTGTTTGCTAATCACCTGACCTTCTGTCTGTTTTCCGTTTACAAGATTGCCTTGACCTAACAACTTGTCTGCAATGTTTTGTTTTTTTAGAATAAACCTGCACTTGCGTCCTAACCTGTGTGAGTCCTGACATACTATTTTGCGCAGTCTAGGCCCACAATCAAACAGCACATGAACAATATTTCAACTTGTAGTCTCAGGGCCGGTGCCAGCTATAGGCGGAACAGACAATTGCCCAGGGCCTCCTCATTGCCATGGGCCTCCACATCATTGCTCTACCTTGAAGGAAAGAGTAAATGGATGTTAATTTTCTTTCCTAAATTTCTTATGATGCGTTGTTTGTCACTGGTCATAAAACCAATCAATGTCACTTACTCAAGGTACTTATACTCACCCTCTTAGTGTATGTAGAGATCTGGCCTACGTACAGCAGGGCTGCAGTGTCCTTGCCCCCTTCTCCTACCAAACCGAAGTGATTGTTATGATGGTGCCTCCAAAGCGAAAGCATTTATCAGGCGCTGCAAAAAGAAAAATTAAACAAGCGCGGTCTGAAAGAGCATGAAAACTTGGGTGTAGTTCAGAGGACTCCTATTTAACTAAGACCGATTCACAAACAATCCTAAACAGCTGCTACCGGAGTTTAACAACTTAATTGAGTTAATGTGTTTGGAATATTTAACAACAAGAAGCTTTTAAAAAGGTATTGGCTCGATTGCGTGGAGTTAGTGAGGGAGGCAGTCACCTCACCTACTAGGAGAAGTAATGCAGTACTTACAATAATATTGATCAGAATACTTGATCAGAAATCAAAATAAGCAAAGAAAATCACAAGGAAGCAATACCATTATTTTATCAGCAATATTAGTTATTTTTAACTGTAAAGATTTAGATTTGGTTTCATTATTTACCCCGCAGAAATTATAAAAAAATAATTTTTTTGGATTTCAAATTTATTGTCCTACACGACAATCCACATAAAATAAGTGCCTGTTGGAAATTAAAACTTCTT
>JAOUQW010000011.1:11160620-11184608 GCA_028565825.1 Olivaichthys viedmensis
TCTATGCAGAGGAAGGGGGGATATGTGTGTGTGTGTGTGTGTGTGTGTGTATATATATATATATATATATATACACTTATATACCTGCTTCAAAGGTGTTAACAAAATCTGACTTATTTCCCTAACAGAGATGATATTGTATTTCTCTTGCAGGAAATACAATAAACAACTTCTGGAGTGACCCATGAGGAGTGACGATTGATAAGAGATCATTTAGTTCCTGTGATGTCATTGGCTCTGTTAATACACTTACATGGCCCACACCTCCACTGGCTGCATATAACTTTACCATAGGTATACTTTTTCTAACTGTTTACTGCATTTCTAACACATTTTTGTCAGATCTGTAGGATGGATCATCATCTGCCATTAACAGCATGCTGTTCAAATGTGGAAGCAAGATCACTAAAGTAAAACCACATTAAACCAACTAGAACACAATTCAATATAAACTGTGAACAGAACAATCCAACACGAATTAGTGAATCAAATTAATTTGTGATATGAAGATTAATTGTAGCACTCATAACATTTTTGATTTACCATGTAATGGTGGCGTTTAAAATAGTATCAGATTTAAGGTTAATTTTATCGATTGCCTTGCAAAAATTAGTTTGCATCAGTTATTTGCCTGCCTTTGGAGAAATGTACCCTTTGACTTGTCCAACAAACCATTTAAAATCAGGAATCAGAAGATAGTAGCTTTGCATTGAAACAGAGCCAGATTCCTGCAGTAATTAAAGTTACTGAATTAAATAGAATAATTACAGAAGCTAATTTTGAAAATGCAATCATGCTATTGCCACACATTTGTGTTTCCATCTAAGTGGTAATTTGCACTAATCAAGGTATTAATATGTATCAATAAGTAAATTAGAGAACTAGCTGACATTTAAGCTGCCATGTGCTAGTTATTGACTTCATGTCAGCAGCTTTATTTGTCCTTTTAGGTGTAATGTTAACATGCATATGTTAAGGCCTCTCTAAAAGAGCTGATCTTCAAAAAGAGTGTGAGCTGTTGAGAGGGTGGTGAGTTCATATGTAGAAATAGATAAATTCTATGACGAGAGTTGTGGAAGGATGATATGGAGATAATTTAGAGAAGTAGTCTTGTACATGTGGTGGTATAACCAATCATAGTAAAAACAAATTAAGAACTAAAACACGCTTCAAAGTTAAGCAAATATTTATATGAAAATAGCTTTCAATTATACAGCTTATTTGCAGACAAAGCATCTGCATCTAAAATAAATCAATCACTCCTGTCCTCCAGAAACATTCCACAGCATTTGAAGTTTAGGAGAGGAGATAAAATAGCTCCAAAAACGAGACTGCCACTGCTGCTTCAGCCTGAAAAAAAAGGAAAAACAAAAATAAAGATGGAGTCCAGTAGATCCCCTGGTTCTAACAAAGCATTGCCCCCAGTGTGTGTCGGTTAGCAGGAGCGCAGTGGCGTGGAGCACGGCCAATTAACGCCAAAGCACTGAGCTTTGGGATGCACGAGGCCCAATGGAGGAACCGGACAGCTGCTAAGCAGCACTGTAATATCATGCCATGTCTATGCACTAGAACTGACTAATGGCCTGTTAGACGCACCATTAAAGCAGACTCTTTGGTCCAACACGTGTGTGTATGTGTCTGTAAGTGCAAAATGACCACAGGCCCCTCTGCGACAAAACATAGATGGCAAAATGTGGAAATAATTGTAAATCCTTCACCTCGATCACACCACCAATTAATCTTATTTGATGCGTAACATTATAAAACAGCTTTTCAGCATTTTACAGCATATGGCTTTCATCATCTGCATATGAAATAAGAGCCAATTTCTCTCCATTCTTTTCTTTTAACATGTTCCCATAACCTTTATTAAGGTTTGCATGAATATAAAGCTTTGCAAACTGCACTGGGCTCATATATCGTTGAGTACTTTAGTATGCGGGAAGATACTAAGCCCTTTTCAAGTTTTTTATTTAAATTTTATCTTCATTATCTTTTAAATAAAAAATCCTCTTTTTCTCTTCATAATCAAGTTCCCTAGCTCAAAGAGTTTACTTAATTTCATCATGTCATCATAACTGAAACAAGTTCATATGACAGCTTCTATGCTCTTTCAAAAATTATTGTAATGTAATGTAAAGAAGCAATATGAAATGTAGCTCAGTTCTGAATGTATCTGAATGCATATTTTTCCACAGTGAGGTCGGACCATCAGCCGAGGTATTTTACTGTGGGGAACCTCGAGACTAATACATCCTGAGATGCCATAAATCAAAACGGACTTCCCTTTGTCAGCATCGCAGATGGCCCAATCGCCCCAATTAAGAGGCGAGGAGGCGAAAGAGGGGAGTGCATAAGCAGCAAGAGGGAGAGAGGCAAAAACAGAGACAGAAAGAGAGGAAGAGAGGGGGCACCTGTTCAGCTGTCATATCCGGCCCTTTTCAGATCAGCCACTCTTCCTCTGAGCCACTCCGGGCTCGAATTAATGATGGCAAACAAAGGCTGCGCGATGCTCCTCTCCTCTCAGCTATTTGCAGCTGCCTTCGCTTCACTTCTCGTCCTCTGAACTAATCTTCGGCGTCACACTTAATGAGATTTTTGGGATGGAACAATAAACTGGAGCTGTGCTGCTCTTCTCCAAATGAGCTATTTCTCTTTTTTTGTCTAGACCTGAAGCCCTTATGTATCATTACATTGCCTATATATGCAGCACAAAGGTAGAAACTGGCTCGTCTGGTGGACTGGCAATGTGTCTTCCTGGACGATTCTGCCATTCATACGTTTAACCCAGAATTATAACGTGAAATGATGGTGAAACCAACCGACACAGTCACAGAGTCAATTATGGAAGCAAGAGCTTGCAGGGAAAAAGCATTACATTTGCTTGCTATTCTTACTAATTATAACTGATCTCAACCATATATATACATTTGTTAATCCTTTATACAAACCTAGTATAAAGAGGATGTAATTACAAGCCCTGTATGATTACATTATACACTGTAGTTTATTGGATTTTTTGTCTGTTTCTGTAAGTGTCTGTTCGTAAGAGAAAAAAACAAACACAGTCTCATAACAATTGAGAGGGTGTGTAACTGCGTCCTTTGAACAAGCATAATGCAGACATGTTTATCCACAATATGCATGTATAAAATATAAATCAAAGAATATAAGATGGACAAAAACCACTACAAATATTTTACTTCACAGACTCAAACAAAACAGCTTCACTCTATAGATAGTCTTGATAGTCAGTCTTGCATAGTGGAAGACTTCTGAAAAGGTCCAAGAGTCAGGTGAAGAGCGACGCTCTCTCCGGGGAGGCCACGCATTCTAATGCACGCGCCGCACTCCAAATCAAATTAAGCCTGTAATCCAATAAACTGCCATTTCTGCTGCGAGTGACCCCACAGGACCTCATTTCAAATCCATGACAAGCTTTAATCAATATGATTTAGTGGTTGAGGACACAAATAACTTGGCCGAGGAGAAAAAGAGCAACGGAGTGGCACATTGAGAATCTGTTTTATAGAAGGCCTGTGGTTTGTTACAGTGCTGCATTGATTTGTAGACATAATGTGACACTGCCAGTGGAGAGGAGAGAAGGAGAGGGGGAAAAAGAGAAAAAAGGAGGGTGAGGGAATCTAGAGATAGAAGCTACCATCATGATAACCCCTCCAGGGGACATTTAACTGAACATCAGTGATCAATATGCTCATTTCCATTACAGTATTACGTATTGTTACAGATCCACTTCTAACCTGTTTTCACTCATCCACTTAATGCATTCTGGTTTTGTCTCATTCTCATTCTTTCTTCTCTTCTTTCATCTCTTATTGTAAACCTGCAGCAATCTAATATGCGTCTACACTGATAGTGACGTGATGCCCTATTTGTTCATGTTAACATTACCAAAACAACACAATCCTCAATGTTTGAGCAAGATTCGTATAATTTAGCTTTTTCGGATTGCAGGATTAAACCTGAAATGAAGAGCAAATACAGGGCTACCCGCTCAAGCCCAACATGATTACCTGGTAAAGTTTATTTCAGCGGCAAGTCATTTGTATTTGTGACTGAGGAGCGAGAAAGTGTGTTACAAGTGCAAACAGCGTTTTCGAGAGCAGGGAACAATCCTTTTACCCTTTAAAAGAAAATGAAACAAGTGGAGAACACATTAAATAGGAATTTGTGAGAAAAAAGCAAGCACACTCCAAAAATAATTGCATGAACTACAAAAGCACTCATGACGAACACAATAGCGCGAACACAAATGTCACACTGGGAGATCCTCCTCCAAAAAACTACCTAATGAAATTTAAGCAATGAAACCTGGGATGCTCAACCTTATCACATCCCTCCAATTACACTTTGCTAAATTGCTTTTCATTCAAGGCATGCAACGTGTCGAAACCACTTTAAACACACCACTGATGGGGCTTTTTGGGCTCCTGGCCACCTCACTGTGCAGGATCAGGCCTTAATGTATATGGGATTTATTGCTTATATACTTTCAGCCTGTTGGATATATAAAAGGTAAACTTCAGGACCATATTAATAAAGACTCTTAGCTTAAGCGAGCCCCGAGTCGAACCTGAAGCCAGTAACCTAATGCAATTTCCTGCTGAAAGCCTGTTGATTCCAGCTGTGACACACACACACACACACACACTCTTCAGGTTTACTGCAGTCCGTACTCTGCTGCTGTTCAAAGAGGGCGTGCTAAATCGGCGCGATTTGGTGAGGTCCACCAGGAACAAGCTCTACTTACTGAGAAGCAGCAGCACAAAGTGAAAACATCATCACCAGTCCAAAACAGCCTTTACATTACACAACTCTGACCATACTGACTTCTTATTACAAGACAACTAATGACACAGCCTTAATTAAGGTAATGTAATCTGTATTAAATCTAAATCTTTTTTTATGTCCTCCATTTGTACTCTGTCCTTTGTGTCCATAAAATATATGTGAGGAGGTGGATCAGTACGAGAGAGGTGTCCAACCAGCTCCACAAACCTTTGGAAAGCTCAGAGAGAGGCATGGGAAGAACAACTAAAAAAACCTGACTGTTCATATGAAAAATAAAGAGGGTGTATGAAGTAGTTATAGCTGCTAGAAAAATATTTATTTATTTATTTATTTATTTATTGTTATTGTCACAAATAATTACATGTGATAATGTTTTCCTCAAAATAAACCTGGTTAGTTAATGAAAATGTTAATTTATTAAAAACATTTAATAAAAACTAATTGTCCCCAAACTTTGAACATTTGATCTCCTCCCAGAGCAGCTTGACTGGGAGGTCAGGTGACTGGACAGGCCATTTCATTACAAACAGCACTGACATCTCCTGCACAGATTTTAGGTGTGTTTGGGGTCACTGAAAAATCAGCTTCGAAAATTTTAAAGAATAAAGTTAAAACGTCCCCAAACTTTTAATGGGCGGTATACTGTATATGCTGTGTTATTAGCTGGCTTAGAATGAAAATCCAGTATAATAGTCTAAGTTCTGTATAGTGTATGATTTTTTGATAGATGGTGTATGTTGCCCAAATATAAGCAAGCTTTCCAATATTAGATTCCAGTAATAGGTTTGGCAAACTTTGGAGTCTAGCCCTGCTTTTCAATTAATTCTGTTGTATACACAATATCCAAACTTCCTTTTATATCATCTCTCTTTGCTAAACATTCTACACAATGCACTTATCTTTCAAAGGGATGCCGAATATATCCGGCTCTGATATCACAGGAGTGACATACGGAGCTGAGGCTCCTGCAGGCTACACAGAGACATGTCCCGTATCTGATGGCATAGTAGGGGTCAGAGCCTGAAAAACAGAGCCTGAAGGGGTTAGGAGATCACACAACTGTGTTGCTGATCCATGTGCTGAGATACTATCGCTCCTTTTTCTGTGAATGCTGAGATGATGTAGTATAGTTAATCATTGCCTCTAAGCTTTTGTACTGGATGCAGCTCCACAACTGGGGGCTCTATTCTTATTGTAACATAATTAAAATCAGGCTTCTTTTTTCCATTTTAACAAGAGAATATTTGCAATCATGAGTGACGGAAACTGAATGAACTGCAAATGCATGAAAAAGGCATTGTTACAAGCGCAGTAAAATCTGTGTGTAGACACAAAATGTAGCACTGGATCAGCGCTTTCATTTTGAACAAAAGGAGGCTTTAAAGAATTAATTCCACTACACATTTGTTTTGCTTATTGGTGTGTGACGATATACCAGTATGACGGTACACCATAATAAGGAAATGTGAAAAAACTAGGCTGAAATTCGAGAAAATACTATTTCTACATTGCTTTGATAAAAGACGGATGTCTAAAAGCGATCCTATTAAGAAGTCAGTTTTAAAACATATTTTAGCACTTTCCCCTACTGAATACAAATATTTGAAACCTTGCCCTGCCACGGCAGTAGGTCATTTAATCTTTGACAAAGTGATACCTTGAAAAAAAATCATTAAAAAAAAACATAACAAAAAAAAACAATATTGGATATTTTGGTTATCATACCATGAATTTTTAATCTCGAGTCCACACCTAAACCACACACTGTGTAATAATTGTTTAAAACTTCATTTTTGCCATTATTATATAGAAATTTCTCTTCCAGGCCTACTTTATTCACCGCCTCATTGCTGCAGATAGAGTGGTATTTCTAATTTCACTGACCTATTACACACTAAGGAATCAGAAAAAGAGAAGAAAGAGAACGGAATATGGATATTGATTTGAATCAATAAGGTGTATTCTCAGTGAATGTATGTATAAACATCTGAATACAGTGGATTTGGTGAACCTAAGTTAGTCTGAGTATTTTAACACTTAATGTGTCTGAAGTCCTATAATTCACCACTACTGCTCAAAAGATTTTTGACAAAACGAGGCAAGGGTTTCCTATGTGTCTGACACTCAGCTCACTGGGCTGGGACAGTCAGATATGCTTATGTCATTGGGAAATAGCGACAGGGTGTGTGTGTGTGTGTGTGTGTGTGTGTGTGTGACAGGGAATGTATATATGTAAGTGAGGCAGAGAGAAACACGAGTCAGAGAAAGAGAACGAGATGAAGCAGGAAAATGAGGAAAGGAAGGGAGCAGGAAAGATGAATTCAAAATGACTTGCATTTATGGCGGCGGCGGCGTTGCAAATGAAAGTGGATTTCGCATGCTAGATTTAACCTTAAAAGGTTTCACCACGCGTGGCTACCGCCTCTCACAATTGTGCATATTGGGTCAGCTCCCAGTCCCCATTCTGCTGATAGGAAATACCATTATCCACGCAGATATTAGCATCATACATACCACTTTAAAAGAACTTAACAGGTATTGCTCATCCTCTTTATGAGGAACAATAGGGATTTGTGAATCTAGGCTGATGTTTTTTTGCTTTTCTTCAATCGAGGATCCATCCGAATTCAACAGATTATGGAGGATTAGCAGACTTTATATACATCTTCACTACTCAATGGGCAATTTATTATTATTCACTACAACAAAATTTGATAAAACACCATGCCTGCTACATGTTAATGAATGGCCACATGATAATAAATAGCCATTTGTACTGCATCATGTACCCAACATGGTTTTGCATTTGCATTGATTGGTATATCTTTCTTACCACTTTTTTATTGTCTTTTGTGATGCTGCAGAGGTGCTCATATTCCATCTCCTAACATCTTCTCGGGGTGTTATTTAACATGGAGTGGATATATTTGTGTCAAGTGGGGATTATAAAACTAATTTTAAACCCACCCCTTCTGGCTTACCCGCCTGCTCTGATCACTGAGTGTTACTCAGTGAGACACCCTGTCCCATTGCTCTAATGCACCTTCACACACTAATAGCACATCAAAGCAAGCCCTGCAGTGGCACAAGCACCACTTCCCTTTTATTTCTCTCTACTGTGCCACTGTTTTTTTATACCAAGAGAGATCAGAGGTTTTACATTCATGGTATTATAATAGAATTAGTAATAAAAACAGAGCATGATATTACAAAAAAAATGCTTAGTCCTTACAAATAATCCATTCGTATAGGATTACAACTGTAAATACTCATACATGTACGCACACAGACAGCACACACACAAACATGGATGTTATTTCTAGTATTATTTCTAGTAATAACTAGAGCCACTCTACAGACTCATAAATGCCCGAGCGATTTACAGAAGTGCTTTGTAGTCTCCATCGAAAAACATATTCTCATGCATGTACAAAAAGGCCATGGTCTAGGGATATCATAAAGCCAAAAACCCTGTTACAGAGGAGTTAGTATGAGAGTTAATACAGCAAAGAAAACAGAGTATTTTTGTGATTTAGTGCTCGCTTAAATGGTACAGTGCGGGGTTTTATCATTGTTTTCAGGGAGGTGGGAGGTGGTCCGTTTTTGGCTTTGTAGGCTAGCATCAGTGTTTTAAATCTGGTGCAGGCAGCTACAGGAAGCCAGTAGAGAGAACCCAGCAATGGAGTGATGTGGGAGAACTTGAGGAGATTGAAAACAAGGCGTGCAGCTGCATTCTGGATCAGTTGGAGAGGCCTGATGGCAGCAGAGGAAGACTCGGCAAAAGCGAGTTGCAGTTAAATAATGCTCAGTCCTTACGATTAATTTTTATAAGTGTTTGTTTCTACAAATAATCCATTCAAATAAGTTTTGCTGTATTGCTGTATTTTAATTAAAATGTATTTACACACACACACACATACACACAGACACACAATGTGCTTGGCTCAGTTTTTCTAAGGAGCATAAATGTTAAAATAAAAAAAATTAAAAATATGATTTGGATAACACAGATGTTCAAGAAGTCATTTTGACCTAAAAGTAACAAGGTGAAAGAAAAATTTACACAGAAATGTGACTTTAGTCCCTGTCACATGAGCTCCATCTCCCAGTTATGCACACACACCTGTAATCAGAGGGGTATTGTTTATATTACTGATAATTGAAATTAAGCTATTCAGTCTTTTCGGATACATTTTTAAATTGCATTGTCATAAGCAGTGAACATATTATGATGGTTAAAATGCTTAGTATCTGACAATTGCCAAAGCTGAGAACATAGTGAAACATGCACACACTCACACAGCACTACCTCACAGTATGATTTCTTTTTTTTATTTTCCTTTTCCTGAGAAAGTAACTGATGCATTGGTGCTGACTCTAAAAAATACTGTGGTCATAAACCCATTTAATTAACACTGGGGTTGTTTGGCAATGGCTTTACTGCCTGAACCATTCACTGAACACTTTGTACAGTCAATAATGTACAGATTTCTCCAGTGGATATATGTGTGTGTGTGTGTGTGTGTGTGTGTGTGTGTGTGTGCGCGCCAATGCTAAAGCTTGAAACCAGCGAAATCATATTGAATTTCAAAAATTAAAATTTGTCATTTTAAGACTTCTCAACATGAGATTTCCGTAAAATGGTAATCTGTCCATTTAAAAGCACCCTGTATTGTTTATGGGGCCTGTCAGTAATAAATCAGAACCCAGTGGGGGGCTTGTGTCATGTATGAAACTGCTGCTGTAGAAAATAAATTGAAAACTGTCAAGTTAAATTATGAGATCTATGAATCTGCATGTCTGACTCCAGAAAGATCTTAAGTAAAGCCATGGACATCAGTCTAGTAAACATGACATGATTTTGATCATTTCTGCTGTCATCAGAGCTGTGTTATGACAGGCCAATGAGATTGCAGTGAACCTTCAGCATTCTACATGGGTGGAAGGTGAGAAGCATGACATTTTATCACCGAGGACATCTGCACACTGAGATTCCTTCCGACAGCCATTTAAGTAAACAAAAATTAATGCCACATGATTTATTTGATCATGGTGATGCATTGAGAGAGAGCTGAGAAATCTATATTTTGTGGTGATGCATGAGGACATTGGTGAGCAGTCTAAAATAAATATTAGTTTTTATGCTCACACTTTTCAATGCACAAATAGTTTGTATTACTTGTTTTTAACATATTACACTGTTAACTGAGTAAACCGAATATACTGTTGCACTGTACTACTAATAAAACCTTAGAGATATCTTGAGTGGTAAAAATCATGTCAATAAATGAATGAATTAAATATTTTAAAAAGTGTTGCTCTGAGAGCCACCAGGATCAAGCAGCATGGAAGTATAATAATAAATAAACATGTAATAAAATTAATAGATTTTATTACTTGTTTTTTATTACAATATGCTGTTTAAAATATTTAAAATATTTGCATTTTCCTACTAAAATCATCTTTGAAGTACCTTGAATAATGAAACACGTTAGAAATACATAACACACATACGAACATACATAGGAATTACACTGCACTAAAACCCTTAGATACTTAAGTACATAGCACCTAAGGACACTTTATATAAAACTGGGCCAAACATTTATTCTTTTGACCTTGTTATAACCTTTGAAATACCTTAATTAATTTAACACTTTTGAAATACATTCAACAATTCATTGTCAATTCACTGGCATGATTGTGACTATACCACAAAAGGTATTTTATAGCTTTATAGCTGTTTAATTAGTTAATTATAAAACGGATTCTTTGAGCAGTGTTAATGGTCAAGCATGATTTAATGCAATGATAATATATTACTGGCATACTGTATAAGCCAATGTTAATGCAGAATTGTCTCATATTCTTTCACACACTTTTCCCCTTCATACACACACACACACACACACACACACACAGGCACAGGTCTCACAGTGTGTTTCAGAGCTCTCCCACTGGAGACTTTGTGAACGCTCACAGTTAGCTGTGTGCGGCTGGGAGACTGGTGCTGTGCGCCAGACTAATGTGTTAAGTAATGGCTTTTGAGAGCTGACAGATTGGCAGTGTTAAGGCCGCACTGGGAGAACTAAGCGCATCTATCACAATGCCACACTGTTCGCTACTCCCATCATCCACCATCCATCTGATAAATTCTCACAAAGCGCACACAGGAACACACAACCTCTAATTAAAAGAGGAACCTCAGGGGGCTTTTGGAGGGAATGGCAAGGGAACTTAATTTCCTCAACCTCGTTAAAAGAGTAAAGTTCAATTTTATTCGTGTGTAGGAAGGGGGTAGGAAAAAGCGCAAATTGCATATAGACATTAATTGAATCATTGTTTCATTTTTACGAATGTAATGAGACAGTCAAAGGCCCATTTGAAACCAAAGTGAGTTTCTCTCTGCCTCCAATATTGGAAAAGGTCTTCTGATTTTACCAGCTGTGTGAACTACACGAAATTAAAAAGATGGTTATTTCATACTGAACCCATTTAAATAACTGCAAGTACTTCTGAGAATTTTAATCTACTATTTAAACTTCAGTAAAATTAAAGGGGGATTTTGGTCTCAACTTAAGTCTCCTATGGTATTAATAGCAGTAATAGCAGTTCTGAATGTTGTGTAATTAAGGACGTATACAGCCGATGTGTAATCACATTTGGCCCCAAATTTGAGTGCTCATATTCACATCAAAGGAAAGCAGACTATACAACGTAAGTGTACTACAACTGTGTGTTGAGTGAGCCATCATTGCAGTGTACTTACCAACGCAAACATCAACACCAACTACCTAAAATAATGTGTATGACTCTGTTTACCATTCAGTAAATACTGTGACCTTATATATAAACTACACCAATATCACAATATCACCAAATTAAGCACATAAAGCATATTTCATGTTAATCTCTAATTGTGCCTATTTGCTATTTCTAACCAGATGTGGCCACCAGCCCTCAACTGGGTTATGAATTATAAGCTGTACTGCATTTCTTAGCTCTGTCCACAAGGTGTTATACATACCCTTAATGTTGAAAAACTAGGCTTTATTCTAAAACTTGCAAGTTTCTTCCAAAGATATAAATATGGATTACCAACAGAGGGCTCTCTACTGAACCCACTGCATCAGTGGCGCATACTCCCCGGAAGTGTCAGCCATAGACTTGCATTTATTTTTGCATTTACTTTCAGATACCTGACTGAATTGAAGGCATTTTGTTTTTGGCAGGAAACAACATCTGATTGATCTTAACATCATACTTTTTTTTTTCGTTTGAAAACTTATGTCGATCAGCTCAAGCCTAGTGTTTATGAGGTAGAAAAGAAATCCATGAATGTAATGAGCCCAGTGGAATAGTGAAGTCAATCCCCATGACTCTTATGATCAAGATACAATAGCCATCCTATGTATTTGGTTCGTTCTAAAGTCAGCACACACACACACACACACACACAAAATATTATGTTTATTTTATTTTTTTTAACCTCATAAGAATCCCAGATTGAATGGATCTCTATGGGAGCCTTTCTCTTTCTGGCTAGTTTATCTGAGATATGCTCTGTAGCGCAACATGAGAATAAAGAATAAAGAGAAGATGCATGCATGCATTAGCATATTATGAGAAGCCATTCAGATATGACATAACTTTTCAAAAGAGCTCAGCGGGAAACATAAAGCACTACAAAACTTTAAGCGACAATTAGCTATTAAATGTGTCACTGCATGTAAACTTTGATGGAGACCAAGTTAGCACGGAATACCAGTACTGGAAAAATATCACGGTACTACTGAAAACAGTACAGCTACTAATGAACTTGTAGCTGAACTCGCTCTACACTGCTCCCATGGAGCAATATGGACACTTTATTGTTTATCATTATGAGAGGGCAATGTTTAGTGGAAAGTTACTGTTACAAGTTAATATAAATAAAAATCACTCTGTCATCATATTTTATTCTCTATTCACAGTGAAGGTATGTTAGATAACCAACTTCATTTAGAAGCGACAGCCAACCAGAACAATTAAAAAAACATTAAAATGAACAAAGAAAGTGAAGGACTTGTGTTGGGGTCCAGAACAGTAACCGAGGAAACGGACTGTTATCAGATAGTCGGTTGTTTCTTTAAAGCCTATAAACACACCACAGAGTGGAGCCACAAGCACACACACATGCTGCCCGTCATGATTAACGATAACAATATTTCCTTTCTTTTCTCTAGTATTACATGCATTAATTAAAAAAAAGACATGACAGTTTTGTTATTTTTTAAACTTTAAAATAGCGTAAAACCTATAAATTTCCATGTAAGCTGTGTTTTATTGTTTGTTTATTAAGCTTCATCAAAATTATTTTGCATACTTATTCATTACAAAGAGTTTAACATTAAACAGGCAGACTACAGACTTAAGCACTGCTCGAACAGTTACGCTTGTTTTACATTTGTGCAGAGTTTGACCAAAACAGAGGCGTGTCTCAGTTACGTGCGATTCTGAGCTTGAAGTTAAGTCCATTTTCAAAGCGTGGTATCGTGGTGAGGATTTGTTGTAACCACAATATTCCACCCTGACATACATTTTGGGCAATGTAAATACACTTAAAACACTATCGAATGCCATTTGAGGGCAATATTAAATATGTAAATATGACATCATGAAATAATGTATCTACGAAGTCCTAGAGAGGCCACTTTTTTTTATTTAGTTCGCACCCAGGATCTCGGAGAAGACAAAGACGATACTCTCGAGGGCCGAATTTTATATGGCACCTTAATTATTATGATAAAATTATGAACCTACTTAAAGCAAACTTTAATAGTAGCAGATGACTGCACGTTTTCTTTAGAAGAGAGCACAAATAAAAAATAAATGTGGGCACAATATGTTAATTGGAGAACACAATATAACCTCAATTTTCATGGCCTCGATTTAGTCTCATGGTCACATTAAACTAAAGTGTGTATACAATTTAGTACACTGGTGCACAAAATTAAAAAATAAATTAAATAAAAATGAATGTGGCCTAAACTGCTTTTATGCTACATCTTTTTGCAATTAACAGCAAAAAAGCAATCTGCTTGATCAGTTCTTGATCAGGTTTTTTTTCGGGTCTAAAGATAAGTGTTTGAATTAAAGGGTGGTCTAAACGCAACTGAAAAACTCCTGCCAAGAGAGCAGTACACAAAAAAAAACCTGGCAACCTTGAAGGCGTGAACTGAACACAGGTCCTTTCAATAATCTGAATGGGTCGCCCAGAAATTCAACTTAACATATCGAACTAATCATACTCAGAATTGGAACAAAACTAATTGATCAAGCATAGCAACGAAAATCAGTTATAGTGTCAGTCCACCGCTGGATTAATGTGCATCGGGAGTCAGATACAAGTTTATTTATGGTGGGAACCAAAGCTTATGATGTGCCCTCCTCAAAATCTGACAATAGAAAAAAACATTAAAGAGGATGAAAATTGCATAGACAATAAAAAGCACCTATACAAAGACGCCTATTTAACCTAACCCAAAAATGCACTAAAAAAGATAACCTTTATTTATGCTTCTGCTTTTTTGACTCCCACACACATCCACATTCAGACTGAAAGGAATAGTCTGAGACTCTGACAAGGAAGAAGAGATGAAAGTAAGGAAGAGTTCAGAGAGAGAAAGAGGGAGAGAGAGAAGTGTGAGAGGCAGAGTCACTCTGCTCCAATTCCTTGATCGACATCAGTCTCCACCACTTTAAAGCTTCAGTCAACAGGGTGAAACTTATCTTGACAATGACTGACAACTGTCAATCAAAGTCCTAAATCCTCTGTGTTGAACTGGCTGTGTGCGAAGAAATCAATTCTAGAAATCAATAAGGCTGAAATCTTCTAGGCCCAGCCATGAAATGCAATACTGTCATCCAATGAACTGGGAGGGATAACCATTCTGATAGGTCCGTTAACAGTCATGCAGTGTTCACATGCAGAAGTGTTTTTGCTTTCTGTTGGCCCTATTCCCCAGTAATGAGAGAAAAGTAAGAATGTAAGAGCTTCCGTACTGCTTATTGATTGATAGATTCAATATTTAACTAATTTCTGGAGCTGGAAATGTGACCATTGCCTGAAAAATATGACACACACAAAGACACATGAATAGATGCATCAACCACATTTATGAGGGCAGTAATGTCTGGTGAGTTTTCTTTTCCGGAGATGAAGTATGTTCAATGCGCAAGATCACTCAAGCCTGATAGGGACACTATTTTGACATGAAAGTAACATTTGCCCATTTAAGTAAGCAGCAATTTGTAAACTGTTGTTTTTAAGTAAAGTCTCCCATGCACTGCTTTTGCAACACCTAAGTGGGAAATAGGTAAAAGTGGAGCTCTAGCAGTTACAAGGTGAAGCACAAAAACATTGGAACTTTGTTTACTCCTTGACGCCATCACTCCTCTCTCCCCATATACGAGGCATGCGTCCTAGAATCAATGGTGGCCAGCGGAGATCATCAACTTGTGATGGCATCACTTTCAAGCAATGAGGTACTTATAAATATTAAAGCGTAGGCCTAATTTAAAAAATTCTAAAAAATGCCAACTGATGCATACAGAGAGGCAATGAATTCTGGAAGTGCAGACGCAGCAACAAAGATTTTATTACAAAATGGAGCCAGTCCGGTCAAGGAAATCCCGGTCATTGTTAACAACAGTGAATAGTCTCAGTTTTGGAAAGCTAGCTACAAGACAGAGGGCTACAGTAAGTTACCACTTCTCCATTCATTTGGTCGAGTTATGATGCCATAGCTATAACCCTATAAACAAGTTAAAATGAGCCAATACTCATTTGTTGCTGAGAAATAGAAGTAAAAAAAGAGTAAGACGTTGTGCTGTTCTTCTTTGTAATGAGCTCCCATGCATGCTTAGAGGCTTTAGCCATCCATATCTACTGCAGTTATCTCACATTACATACAATTGATCAAGATGGCTCATCTAAAACTATTGGTCCATCTGGCTAGCTAAGGTATAAAGCCGTATCAGCCTGGTTCTATATGTAAAGTCAGTCACTGCTTTGGTTTACCGCTTTACACTCTCTGCATTAACCTGTGCATCCAGGCGTAACATAGCATCTAATTCCATCCTCTTTACTAGCAATAGGTTTATCCTTCTTGGAAAAGCAGTTTCAAGATTTACTCTTGTTTTATTTCTCCTAATTCCATTATATTTTTTGGCAGAAATATCTGGTGGTCCTGGACACTTACCAGTTGATTTCACCATGTTTGCCTTTCTGAGGACTAAGATGGAGGTTGTGTGAAATGGCATGGGGGAGTGTCTATAACAAGACTACACACAATACTGTTAATGTAGAGAATTCAAAATCTCACCACCCCTACATTCCATTCAGGGGGAGGATGCCTAGGTAGACAGCATTTGCCTAGGTAGTGCAAGCATTTGTTTTCCTGAGATAAAGGCTGTTTTGTGCAAGATAAGTCAATGTTCCTGTAAACCACTGACTCTTCCTGCTCTGCAGAGAGAAAAACACACTGAACACAACCTTACGAAGGCCCATTAACAGAATACAGACGACAAGTGTTTTTTCAGCTTTTTAATTTGTAAAGCATGTTTTGTTTAGCCAACATCCATTTTCTAAAGCTACGCAAAACTAGCCAAAAGTAACCATTACGGCCAAATGATAATAGTAGTTAATAGAAGTTTTATAAGAGTGTAGCACTAAAAGTATTCTACTAGGCATGGTTGCATCTTATCATTCTCAACACACATTATATACCATGTTTCAGTTTAAACAAAAGTGGGTTATATACATAAGAACAGTTCAGTAATACGCTAGTACATGAATCATGTTTTACAGTTTTTCTGTAGTGTAAGATTTTACTGTATATGTGTCAGGTTCTTTATTCTCATGACTAGCTGGGGTCTACAGCTCCAAGTATGCATTTCAACAACCCACAGCCTATAGCACACCTTTTTATAGACCATAATTAGTCCTTGCATGGACTAGTAACCCCAAGTGTTCTTAGAAACAATACTGTATATGGAGCCAAGTGTTCCAGAAGCTTCTTCCACCTCCTTCTTCCATGTATAAGATTCAGAAAACTTCAGAAAATCGTTATTCTTCCAATAATATTTTATTGGAAGAATAACGGTTTAAAGTTAATTTCTTAAACCTCATCATTATGGTGGTGCCATTAATAATGTCTGTTATTTTCAGATCAGGACATTCATGCTAATTTATTGTTTCACATGGGAGAGCACAGTTTTGTATCTACATGGAGGTAGATACAAAGATAGATATTCATCGCCATCACTGTGGGATTTGACTGGCAGTCCCGGTCAAACGTTTAACCTCACTTTCAAATTGGAAATGTATAACCCCTTAAGCTAATCAAACATGCATGGATTAAATATATGCTGAAGAATTTCAATATTGATTTGGCCCTGCTCTTTCTCACCATCTTGAAAGCTACATTCACATTACAAGTCTTATTGCTCAATTCCAGGATCCTATCTTTCTACCTTGATGGTTCAAAGTGACCAATATCTGCCATTAGTGAGAACAGGCATCTTTCCTGAAACGCATGTGTGCACCAACAAAACAGCGCCATATTTGGAAGACAATCCATAATTGTAGTAGCAATAAAATAAACAAACTAGCAGCACAAGCTTTGATCACAAAGATTACTTGATCCGGAGGTCAACTAGTATGTAATTAGCTGTTAATGATTTGGCCATAGGGCGAAAAGTGGCCAGATGCATAGCTGTTGCTGTTTTTTACTGGCACTTCTGTCTTGAGAGGTATGTGAATGCGGGAGGGAAACCATGATATGCGCATGAAGTATGATGAAAAAAGACACATGAATTCTGATCTGACTATTCGTATTATGGCCAAGTATTGGATATGCGGCCGATCTAGGACCACATATGAAAGTAGTTTAAATCTGACTTAAGAAGATCAGATTTGTGCATTCACACAGCTCTAGAAGAATCACATCTGTCACATTTAGGCAAAAAAATCAGATTTGGGCCACCTGTGTTTCCTCACTACTGCTGGAATGGTATGAAAAGGTCACATGATACATATGATGCAAGGGACATTTTCTGTATATCATAACGTTAATGTTAACTATTTCAGATTTTCTTATCACAGTATACTATTCCTGAAGTGGTAGTAATGTCCTCATAAAAATAAAATCGTTGTGCTCTTTTTTTAATATTTAAGCATGTCCCATTCTTACACACTTGGATGAACATGGCATGAATATAAATCTCGTTCGGCCCAAATAATGACGGCAGACATTTGTCCAAACATGGAGTAATCCATCACTGCTGTTGTCTGACTGATGTTTATGGCTCTGATATTTTGCTCTCATCTCTCCCGTTCCGGCCTCTTACACACACAAAGGGAAGTTTAGAGTCCCAGCAGCATCTCTGGGCACTGAGTAGACACGTGCTGATTTTCAATTTTATACACAAAATGACAATATTGTGTTACATGCCTCATACTGAGTGCAGTTAACTCCTGCTTTTTTGCATGGAGAATGCTCATGTTTCTCCCATTCCAACCTCTTGGAGACATGACATGGTGTTCAGAGGCCCAGCAGCGTCTCCGAGTACTAAGCAGGTGTGTGCTCATATTAAATTTCCATATCACGATAATTGTGTAACTTTTATGATATTACCATGATATTGTATTTTACAAAAGTGAGCATGTACCTGTCTCGTTGGGCAACAAAAGGAACATCAGCAGGGATTTAAAAATCTGGCCTAAAACTCCTGTTGAATGGAATGCAAGGGTAGTGACAATATTTTGAGTTGAGTTATCCATGATAAAAATGTGAATATCACAACTTGTATGAACAGCGAGGTATATTATAGAAACAATTATAGACACATGCCTAGTTTAGAATGCAGTCATTAAATCCTTCCTGCTTTTTTGCACACAGATTTTGAAGAAGGTAGTATCTCAAGATGACGCAAGATGAAGGATTGGTTAATGCTGCTATATATAGCAAGGATGGAAAAATTTGCCCATCAAGAGCTGGTTCAAGGCGGTCTGGAGTGTGATCGTCTACATCCTCTGCCTTTCACTGGTTCAAGTTCACTCATACCTCTGACCTGTGAGTGTGATTGAAATTCAGGAGAAGAGTCGAGCGGCGACTGTAGTCATTAATCAAACCAGCCTCGTCTTGCCTCCATGCCATGATGCGTCATGAATTTCTCTCTCTCTCTATGTGTGTGTGTTGATATTGATGGGATTGGGATGAGGGGTGCACAAAAGTCAGACACTGGACGTTGAAGAAAAAGTTTAAAAGTCAACGTAAGGCCAGAATATGGGCAAACCAAAATAAATTAATTAATCAACAGATCATGTAGAGCAAGAGTGTCAGGCTAAGCCCTAAAGAGACGCATATTTCCCCCGTTGAGTTAGCACACCAAATTCAACTCACAAAGGTCTTGGTAATTAAATGATGAGTTGAATCAAGTGTGTTAAGTTAGGCAGAATGCTAACCAGTGCAGTGCTGTGGCCCTCCAGGACAGGAATGTGTTATGTGTCTGATGTACAGAATAAGGTGATGTGTAGTAGTAAATTTAATAAAGCATTCTTAAATAATAAATATTTGATCATCCAGTAGGCACACACATTTAACAGGGAATCTGTTCCAACAATATATGCTCATGGTGTGATATCTACACACCGTTTTCGAGCACTTTTCTTTATCTTCTTAAGGATCTCCTGGAAATTTTGTGGTTCAGACTGAAATACCCAAGAAGCAAAACCCCAATGGGGGGTCAAATTGCATCTCACAAAACAGGCGATTCATAAGCTGTGCAGTTCATTTTCAGACACACACACACACACACACAGGTATACATACACGCACATGCATCCACACAGCCACACACACAATATACTAAGTACAACTTACTATACACTGAGTTGTGTATATGGTGTAACAAATAAACTGGCAACTCAGTGTATGAACCAATAGCATCTTAGACTGAGCCTGTGTTCCTACACATAGTGTATGTATGGGTCTCCTATATTGTGTACTTATGCTTGGCATGAGTTAAACAATTGCTAGCTCTCTTTTTAATGGTACTTTGATGATGAGACAAAACTGCTGATGATGTCATTACCTTCACTGGAGGTTCATTAACATCATGCAAATGTCCTTTACCACAATACAGACTTTTGATCAATAGACTGTGGAATGAAGATAGTGTGTGAGTGTGTGTGTGTGTGAGTGTGTGTGTGTGTGTGCGTGCGCACTCCAGTGTTTGTAGAGAGCTTATGCAATTCTACGCAGAGATTAAACAGGCCTCTGCTCTTTGTTCTTTCGCCATCTCCCTTGAACACACTCCTTCCTGCATCTCTGCATAAATTCAGAGCTTAACGTCAGTCAGGCTTAACACTTGTGTGTGACACAAGCAGGAAAAGTGCAGCGAGTCTCCCCACTGACACACAGACACACAGGGCCTTGCACATGCAGACCCTTACCGCTGGGTGATACGGATAACCAATAATTTTGAAAAATACAGTCCGATATTGGTAGCTTGGGTGAGATAGGGACAAATGCATTCCTCCAACTAAACCTGTTTTTAGTATATATGCAAACTGTAATTATTTTGTATCAAACAGGCAAAGGAATCTCCTGGATTACAAATAGAAAATGTATACAGATAAGAATCATCAGCTTAACATTCTTTATTTTTCCTTAAATTTAGAAAAACTTTTGGTTTTCATTCAAAGCCAAATGAGAAAGTGTCAATGCATCAGTTTCAGTTTACACTGATGAAGCATCATAGACATAATTAAAATTTTAAAACTGGCATTGGCACTGACTATTGGCTGATTCTTAACTACCAGCCGAAATTTTATATTGACAAAAAATGTTTCAGTGGATCATGAGCATAAAAGCTTTTAATAAAAGTATCTATAATTGTACTGCTGATCTCGTGGTTAACATGCACTTCCCTAGAAAGTACTTTCAGGCTACAATTTGTCATTTCTCCTTAACCCCAGAAGTTTGAGTCCTATGGGGAAGTGTGTGTGATGATGTCTCTCTGGATGATGGCAGAGCAGTGCTTGAACCTTCTAAAGCACACGCCAGGTTTAATGGACAAAAGGCTGAGCGGTTTTACTCGAGCAAGTCATTTCACACCTGCTTGGCCTCGCATTAGGCTCGAGTGGGTTAGTGCGGAGTTCGGCTGCGGCTTTCCAACGGAGGCTTAAGTGGAGTGGAACTAGTCAGCTAAGCGGCACCTCCAAACACCCGCAGCGCTCAAAGAAGCACAAAGCGACTTGAGGATTTTCACTTTTCCTGGTGTAGGTAACGCAGTTTGACTCTGTAGCCATGCTGTGTTTGTGTCTGGACAGATTTTATGATGCTGTTTAGAAGTGACAATGACTTTGTGATCATATTACCATGTCTAGTGTCTGTACCTTGTTGTGGGTTGCTTCCTGTCTGCCCATTGATATTAATGCTCATCACAGATTTACAGTATTTGCAATCTATTTACACTCAAGGCAAGGCAATCCTCTTAGCTATAACTCGAATTTCAGTCCTGTCAGATAGCCTTCATGACTTCAAGTGCTTATGTAAATTTGTTTCTATGAGTCTGCGTGTGTGTGTGTGTGCGTGCGCACAGAACTCCACCAAGGCTTTCCAATAGTCTTGATAGAAGCAAAACTAGCAAGCTCTTAAGTTTGTTAGTGTGTGTGTGTGTGCGTGTGCATTAAAATCTACCGTCTATGTGTGTATAAGGGCTTCTTTGTGTGCACATGTGTGTGTATTTGTGTGTATTGCATTTGCATGTGCATGTGTGCACACTGTGCATATGTTTATGTATGTGCACGTGTTTGTGTGCACATGAGTGTGAGTGTGTGTGTGTGTGTGTGTGTTTGTCTGCGTGTGTGTGAGGGTGCACGAGTGCAAAGGTGTAGTGAGGGCTTGAATGTGCTTGTGTAAATGTGACTATGCTTGTGTGTAGATACGTGTGTGTGTGTGTGTGTGTGTGTGTGCATACGAGCTACGATATAATGTATCCATGCTTTGCTCTACATGCCATCAATTTAATAGTGTCAGAAATATTTTGTCCTACTTTCCATGCATTTACATCATAGCCTTTGTACCCTTACACATGCATACACACACACATGCAGATTCATATGCAAACAGGCACACAGATGCACAAATAAGCACATACTACACCCTTGCATGTATGCACACACACTACAGAATACAGGAAATCTAAATACACACATGCACACATAGAAAGACACACGCATTGCTAACTTGCACACACTATTTCAGAGAAACCACATTCGTATCCCAGCATTCCTCCTGCTCCTGAATGAATCAAGGCAAGAGACTCAAACATAAAATCACGCCAACGAGGTTTAAGCCCAATATTCATAGGTCTGAAATGATCTTAAGTTCCTGACCGAGGGAAATCTGTTAGAAGAAACACGCCTGTGTAGTGTATGAGGCTTGGAGACAGGCTGGAGAGTCAGCATTCAGGGTGTGTTAATTAGACTTTTCAGTAAAACCACTGTGGCGGGTTTATTTCCAACAACAATGGCTGCCCATGAAATCAATGAGCAGTTTAAGGGCTATGCTAGAGAACATGCACTCCTCTCCATTAGGCTATAAAATAAATTGGTACACAACCATTAACAATTGTGAAAGGTGAAATGTTATTACAATAAAATAAAAATGAAAAGAAAAAAAAAAGTTATAAAATAGACAGGAAACAACAGTCTAAATGATGAGGCTTATTTTCAGGGTTGAGTGTAAATTAGAGAGCACATAAAAAAAATGTGTAAAAAAAAAATTAATCATTAGAAAACAGCTTTGATCAATTGGTGGGAAAAGAAAATAAAATTTAAAAAAAAGACTATATTTGGCAGGCTGTGAGCATAATGCGATAAGGCGGGTTTTAACGGAGCTGTCCGTGGTGCTGAAGTCCGTCTATCGGAAGGACCGCGTCTCAACAACTCCAAAGTCCGTCGTGCCTTTACCTTTGAATGCATTTGCTTTTCTAGTTTTTGCGTGTAGTTGTAATTTAAAATGTCGTTTCTCCCTTTATCATACTCATTAATCAAAATATGTCCATAAATATAAATAGTCAGATAAAACCTGATCCCACAAACCACCTAAACGACTGTCGTAAACTCACATACACACGTTAAGACTAACAAGCGTTTTGTAAAATACTTTAGTAAAATCATATTACATTTTAGTAGTATTTTAATAGAGTATATGCTGCAGCAGAACATTTTAATGCTAACTGTTTAAGCTTTCATTTAATCTCCAAAGAAAGAAAGAAAGAAAGAAAGAAAATCTGAAAATTCACCTATCTATAATCTTTATTTTATTATTAGTAGTAGTAATTTGTATTATAATTATTAGTTGGAATTATTATTAGTTTATATTATTCGTTCCTATTATTATTATTATTATTGTTGTTGTTGTTAATAATAATAATAATTGCATTTTTTTTATTTGTTTTTGACACTAATAAAACAGGGAATATGTGATTATTCTACGTCTGCTTTTTTTTTTTTTTATCTCTCGTATCGCATATACTCGCAGAATTTGAGAAATTCCAAAAGATCCTCTAAGCAAAGGAGGCTGTTTTGCAGAACAATCAGTTCAAAAATAAAAGCAGACAACTGGCTTGTGGTTTCCTTTTTGATTTTGCTTTAATATGTTTTATTAAGCTAACGGATTCATTCGTTTTATTAAACTAAGGAAACCAACATTAACAAACGGTACGTAGATTTCTTGTTAGAATAAAACGGTAGAGGATCCAAAAAAATCACTTCGCACGTTTCTTATACTTGAAAGAGTGAAATGCAAAGGCAGGCCATCCGACACGTATAACCCTTCCAGAAGAGCTAGTGCACTATATGCCAGCCAACTTTTCATTAACCATAAAGTATGTGTGCCGGTTCATCGAAACCTTTTAACAGATTGACGGCATGTGAAAGTTATTTGCTTTGCGGTCTGTTGGTTTGGTGGGACATAAAACGAGAGCTTATTGCTGCAATATTGCGAGATCTGGAAATGTGCGCACGTGTGTGTGTGTGTGTGTGTGTGTGCGCGCACGTGTGTGTGTGTGTGTGTGTGTGTGTGTGTGTGCGCGCACGTGTGTGTGTGTGTCTGTGTGTGT
>JAOUQW010000011.1:11200207-11216056 GCA_028565825.1 Olivaichthys viedmensis
GTAGAATAAGTCTGTAATGTAATGAAACGTGGAGAAGGTGAAAGGGGTGTGCAGACTTTCCGGCTTGACTGTAGATGATGCAACTAAAAAGAAAGCTAATTTGTTAATAAAGGCTCATAGTAGTGCACATCGCTGCCATTGTATACACACAAAATAAAAGAGCTGATGTAGGAATACAGGAAGGCATGAGGCAGCATATAATATTGCACTCAGAGCTCCAAGTCTTACCTTAGCGAGTACTATGACAGAAATAATGCAGAAAGGTAAATATATGAGATTATAACAAAACTACATAATGCCACATTACATCATGAGTCACAATGCCAAATAGCTGGAAATAGACTAAAAATGGCCACTTAATTTATATGAACTGCTTATGAAGGGTGGTAAAATAATAAAACAGGAAGAAAGATATTAAAGCATTTCTGAAGATTTGTCCAACAGAGGACAGCGTTGATTAAAATACTGCAACCAATGCCTCTGGCAGTATCAGACCTATCCTGTATTCCAATACTGTTTTTAACATGCCCACGTTGGCTTTCCTTTGTCATTTCCTCTTTTTCCCATAGTCATCTTAAAGGGTGTTCAAAAACTTTATAAGCTGAAGTTTGTTAGATGAGCCCTTGGAGGGCCAAGAAATCGAGTCAACATAACTTTAGACTTCAGGAATAGGACTTGCCCAGAAGGCATAGTAATCAGCTGCAACTTACTTTTCAAATAAAATACTACTTTCACATTGAGGTTTATGTAGCCAACTGAACATGCCAGCTGAAGTAACCTTACTACATTACTTTGTACTTCTGTTGGCAAGCTTGTAAGTTGGCATCCTAACTAGTTTGCAAGCTAGTAAGTAATGTGACTGTACAATGTTTGAAAGAAATTGAGCATGTAAATAACCAAGGACATTATTTTAACTATATCATGCTTGCTATGCATGTTGAAAAGTCCACTCCCCCTATATCATCTTCCACCCCTTGTGTTATAAGTGGCTACTTATGTGACATAAATGATAGACACTTACGAGTCGTGTTATCTAAGGGACTTTTCGATATGTAACAGTGTGGAATAATTTATCATTCCTCAACTTGTGGTTGTTCATTCTGACACATATTGCAGCTGCAGCTGATTGGTCTAGACCTGGAGAGGAGTGCCTGGCCAAAATGTGTATACTGATAACCATAGGTGAAAAACAGAATGAAAAATGATACAAGAACTACAAGTGAAATTTAATGGAATACATAAAGTATAGTAAGGTTAGATAAATAATAGTAAAGTAAAAGTATAACTCGGTACTTCACATTTATCAGGACTTTTAGTGTTATGGAATGCATGTTTTGGTGAGTCTTTCCCATTGTAAATTATGAAATTAAAATAAAGATGTAAAGGAAGTTTGCTCTAAAAAAAGCTATGAAGAGATCAACACATAAACCCAGCACTAAAAGAGTTTAGCTATCAAGAGAAAACTGTGCTGTAGATGAAAAATAAATAGTTCCTTTTACCCTTGGATCTCATTCATAATAAATGTAAGTTTAATGGAAAAGAGTGTATACCAAAAATCTCACACATTTATTGCATGTTTAAAATAATTTGCCAAAATGTTGCTGTTGTCTATTGTCCTCTAACTGTGTACACAGAAAAGTAAGTGAGCATTGTCTTGCCATGAATGATAAATGTTCTTACCAGGCTAAGTAAGACATGGAGACGATGAACACGAGCAGTACAAAAGCTCCCGCTGCCACACCGTATACCCAGGTCTTCAGAGTGCCATCTGTACAGAATAATCAAGACAGACAAATGAACACTGGCTGCTTCACAACCTCTGATCATTAAAACCTGCCTGTGGGAGGCAAGCAGTGTCCCATACTACCTGCTGAAACCAAGTGATCTTGCACGGTCTTTTCATATATTAATACAGCACCCTGCTGCAGACATGGATAAAAAATTAACAATCAACAGTAATTAGAGAGCATGCATTTATCAGCACTGAAGATTATTAGAAGATAAATATAAACACACAGTTAACCTTCATGTTATGTTCAGGTCATTTAAATTTTTTACAAAAAAAGAAAAAAAAAGTACTAAAACAGGTTTTACAGCATGTAACTATGTATTTGGCTCATTTTATATAGAAAATGTATACATAACAAATACTGTATATACATGTGTATATGAGATGAAATCGACATAAGATAAAGTATAATTGACATGAAAATATATTAAGATATATGACTTTATGAGCAGCTACTCGACCGAGACTGCCCAGTTGACTGCTGTGGACACCTTGTGATCTGCAAGAGATGCCAGCAAGTCTTAATTTCTTTTACTGCTGGATATATCTGCAGTTTTTGATATGGTGAGGCATCATATTCTTCCGACCTCCCTTTTCAACCTTGGCATCAAGGACGGTTCAAGTTTGACTTCTCGGTAAGATTCCTACATGGTTTTGTGAAGGGGCAAGAAGTCTAAGTCGCATGAGGTGACTGGTGACTGGTGTACCTCAAGGATCTGTGCTCGGCCCCTTCCTCTTCTCATTGCACTTCACCTTGTTCAATTCAATTCCACTGCAAAAAAAAATGATATCTTAGCAGATGAAAATATCTTGAATAAAGGCAAATGTATCTAATATTTCTCATTATGAGATTATTGTATAACAAATATAAGATTGTTAAGAATATTTATAAACATTTTTACTCATTTCAAGCTTGAAATTGTCTTATTCTATTGCCAGATCATTTAGTTTCTTTCTAGATATAAAGGATTAAAATAAGCAAAATTATCTGCCAATAGAATAAGACAATTCCTGTTCTTGAATTGTCTTGAACTTGAAATTAGTAAAACAAAAATGTCTTAAAAAAGGCTTACAAATCCTATATTTGTTATATAATAATCTCATAATGAAAAATATTAGATAAATTTACCTATATTCAAGATATTTTCAATTGCTAAGATATTAATTTTTTTTGCAGTGAATTCAATTGCATTTGTAAAATTGTTGGCAGCAGTCATCCACTCTCATGGCTTCTTTTAACACAGCTTTGCAGATGATACCTTGTCCAGGTATGTGTCATCTCATGGCTTGACTACTGTAACTCTCTGCTGTCTGGCCTACCAGCTTGCACTGGCAAACCACTGTGGAACATTTGGTCTTCAATCAGCCAAAATGTGTACACTTCATGCACCATTTCTTCTCCACTGGCTTGCTGTAAGTATAGAGTAACCAAACGTGGTGGGGATTCCCCGGATTGTTCCAGGATTTCTTTATGCCTGTGTTACCTCCCGGCTCTCCCTTTTAGGTATGCTGTCATAGCTAGACCTGCCAGAGTCCCGCTTGCACTGTGATACACAATATACACCCTTTCTGTTCTCTCTGTCTGTCGAGCTTTAGGTGTGTTCCTGCTGCCCAATCCTGATACACTTCTCCTGCTGTGGCTCCTTTCGCCCTCTGGACCTGCTCGAGATGGCACTGTAGCATGATACTGATGCTCTCTTCTTCGTCTAGGAGTTATTGCACTTATGATTCACTTTCCTGCTGCACTGTATAATCCCCTATGGATACTCTAGACTTGCACTTCCCAAAAACTGCTTATGCTTATGACTCACCTTCCTGCTGCAATGGATATTTTCACCTGGTTACTCTAGAGATTTTCACTTCCCAAAAACTGCTGCCATGATTAAAACGTGTCTTATCTCAGGACTCATATTCACAATATGCTCATCTTTTCAACACGTTTACTAATGTTTGCTTTTTCTCTATATGTTTGTATCCTGTAATTTTTCTAATCCCACTTGTCACCCAGAAGAAGATGGGTTCCCTTTTAAGTCTGGTTCCTCTCAAAGTTTCTTCCTTATGTCGTCTCAGGAGGTTTTTCCTTGCCACTGTCGCCTCTGGCTTGCTCATTAATAGCCTAAGTTATGCATCAGTTTACCATGTTTGTGTATTATGAGTAAGAACTTAATTGTAACAAGGTTATGTTGACATTCAATAAAGCTTTTTTACTGTACATTCAATATTTCAATCAATTGTTTCTACTACTTTCATGAATCACAAACACGTGCCACCGACTTGAGAAAAGTGGTGGAAAAAGGATTTTTTATGATGTTAATGGTAATATTGAATAAAGACCTTTTTTACTTCCATGCGGTTAACCAAATATCTATAAAAATTTCTACTCACAACCATAAAAAACACCTGAAGATGCAGCTCTTTTGAGAGCACCTGAACATTTATGCAAAAACAAAAAACAAACCGTCAGCTCTCATGTGTATATGTCAATCCAGACATGTTCTCTTTTCCATGTGATTACCTTGTTTTAACCAACGTATTTTTCGGTTACTCATATTACCCTATTATTATTACTAGTGTGTATTATTATGTATCATTTGCTTTGTGATCATTGCTTTAGAACTTCTGATGTACGATCAAAACTATTGTCTTTCGTTGTTGCTGCCTGTGTTCTTTCTATAACTATCTTGCTTGCATTTGCTTTTAGTCTGTCAGTGGAAACATTTTTTTTTTTGCAGAACTTGTCATTTTATCAAACAGTATAATGTACATATATTGGGTATTTTTAAATCAATTGCACAATTTTATTACTATAAAGTCAAAAGAGATGTCCTGGATCAATGGACATTCATTTCTAAGTAGTAAACAAAACATAAACGTTAAGCTTTGCTGCAAGGTTATGGCCCACCTGGTCCGAACGGCTGCAGGTACCAGGTTCGGCCGGAGCGCCCAGGCAGGTTGACACCGGCCTGCGTGGGGCTCATGGCCCTGATGGTCTTTACATCTCCCTTGCTGTCTCCTGCAGTGGGAATTTCCAGTACTGGGATCAGAGTGCACTGGTCCAACACTCCGTCTGACGTCATCACCTCAGTGTAGCCCTCCTCGCACCCACAAACACCGGCCTGCAGGGGGCAGAAGGACACCAGTGACACACGGAATCACACAGATAATATACATCAGGCATATTTAACCAGCGACCTGCACTTTTAATTTGAACACAGCCTATTAATAGCCTAAAAGCCTATTCATTATTGGAAATATTATATCTACTGGATGAGTTAATGACAAAAAATAGATTAAACAAGAGTGATACCTAAATCCCCCAGTCTTGCTTCAGGTCCCATGAACAAATGCCATTTTTTTAGTTGTACAATACTAATATCTGCAATATGACATTGCCCAGTTGCAGTCTCAGTGTGCCTTTAAAAGTGTATCATTGTGCCTATAAAAACAAACTGCATATTTCAAACCTTTAAATTGAAACTAAGACTAATAATTGTTTTTTGTGCAGCAAAAGCTATAATTGGTGAGTACAATGAGAAAAGACACCTAAAGTGTTGGGTTTCAGTGCACACCCCTGGAATGAAAAGAGCCAACCAACACACACACATACAAAACAGATACTAATATCGACGCAGTACAGGTTTGACACAATCTGGGTCACGTGATCTGTCTGATACGGATTCACTTAACCATGTATCAGTTTAGGGACATACTTCAGTTCTATAACTCCTAGTATTTCCTTACACGATACACAATTTGGGATTTCCCTCACCAAACTGAATGTATTTGTCATGCGCACCGCAGCTCCAGCCAGCGTGCGCCATGGCGACGGCCACCACGTGCGAGACTACGCGCTGTGGTTGTTTTTGTTTAGTTGCCCTTGTCCCGTGATGTGATCCAATCCAGCTGTATATCGTTTGTGAGTAATCAGTGTATGTACTTAAGCCCTCATGTTCCCCGTCCAGTTTGTCCTTGATTGTTTTATGGCGTGACGTTTTCTTGTTCTATGGCATGTTGTATGCAGTTTCTGTTGGGAATAAATATTTAAAAGCTATTGGCTTGCGCCTGTGTCCTACTTCCGCCGCTATGCCGTGACAGTATTTAGTCATAAATACTATTATGAATTTTCTCCCCTAGCATTTCATTATACTCTATGGTGTTTCACGCTGAAACTGAAAGTATTTTTTAAGAAGCAGTGATGTCACTGAGGACTTTGCACCGCTGTGTTTGTATTTGTACTATATATATATATATATATATATATCCTTAAAGGAAACAGCAATAGAGGCATTTGTCAGTTTGTAGTGTGTGGGATGTGTGTGAGGATACACATGTCTAAGTGTAAATTTGTGCATGTGTAGGTGTTTTGATGAGATAAATCCAAGCATGTGTTCTCTAACTGATATGTATGAGTCTGCTTGCACTGCACTCCTTTATGTCTTAATGCTTATGTGCATATGTGTGTGTGTTCAATGAGACATTCCACAGTCCAATGATTTCCAATGCGTATTCTCCTCGCTGTGCCTGCGGTTCGTGGGGAGTCTCCTATTCCCTCAGCAATCTCAGGAGGATAATCACTCGCAGTGCAAACACAGTGCTCAAATCAACATACACATGAGAGAACAGAACGGAATCTCCAAAGTAGCAGACAAAATGAGCAGAAGCTATATGCTTTTCCACGCCCGTAGAGGAAATTACTAATGCTTAGCAGGGAGTTAACGCACTGATTCCGAACTTCTCATCAGCTATATGTACTGGTGCACTGCTTACATGATAGAAATACAGACTGGGCAAGTACTGGGGATTGCATGCAAGTGCAATTTTCAAACACATTGGATTTTTGTGTTCCACGATGCTGTGCGATTGCAAAAAGTGATTAGGCTATTTCAGATTCCTCATTTAGGCGGTCCACAGGGGTCCGACTTTGTTGTCACATGGGCATTGGCATCCCTGGAACCCCCTCTAGAATTGCCACTGTTGCCCGCTGTTTATATTTAATCAGTTATGAAAAACGAAGGAAGTTTTGTCACATTATATTTCTCTAACAACATTACTACAACAGTCCTTATGCTGTAAGTATAAAGCATGTTGAAATAATTTTTTTTTTTGTTTTTACAGAAAACAGTAGAGGTAATAATGGATAATACACAGAAAATCATACTAATCGAGTCAATATCAGATGTTAGTCAAGACGACAGCAACCTCTGTGTTATTTGAATAAAATGTATGTTGTCATAACAATTTCAACAGTTAATGGAAATGGACCAGATTTGGAGCCTACTGTATATTTAAATATACTCTATATTTAAAGACAAAACACACAAACACACACTGTACATACACATACAAATAGGATCTACAGCACCCACAAAAGCAGAAGCATTTGATGAAATATTGTTCTAGACTTTGCAATCTTTTTGCTGTTGCTTCATGCCAATTATTTTGGCCTTAAGTGTTTTAAGGATTTCCTTTTTGTTCATGTATTGAGACTGCATACACAATCACCAACCTCAGTGCAGTATGAGCGGAGTTTGTTGCAGGCTGGGACACATGACCTGTCGGACACGGGTTCGTTTGTCGCCAAGCATCCACCTGCAGGGTGGTCAGATTTCAAAATTGCATACAAAATTGAGAAATAAATGCACACACAACACACATACACAGATTTTGGGATTGCTCCTTGTTATTTTGGGACAGTTCGTTTTGCTGGAGGCATCAGGATCTCAGTGAAGTGTGTGTCTCTCTCTCTCTCTCTCTCTCTGTCTGTCTCTCTCTCTCTGTCAGTAGCAGTCTCTTTCTCTCTCTCACCTCTAACCTTCTCTTTATGATATTAGCACACGTGCACTGCCTCATATTAACTGTGTGGTTCAGACCTCTAGGCACGCACATATATTACCATTAATTCATCATTTGGCTGACTGCATTAATATAGACGCAGGAAGAATAAACAAAGAGAAGCTGAACTCCTGCAGTCAGTCCCAGGTGAATAGCTACTGCTGAACAGAGGAACTGCATGCAATTAAAAATGAATCTCACTACAGGATGCTAAGGAATCATACCACAGAGAAGGAGAGAATAAGAAGAATATGCACCTCCCTCTCTCCCTCTCTCTCTCTCTCTATATATATATATATATATATAAGCCATAGCCTGGGGGAGAATCCAATGGGCTTGTGAACGCACTAAAAATGGACAGCCAGAGGGCAATGTGGGGCTTTCTTCTATTTTGGGATAAATGCATTCTGCAATGAGAGTAGGGAAACAGAACCTTGTCCAGTGTTTGGAAGCGTTTATGGTAGTTGCAACCAAATCAGAAACCGTTTCCACCAGAACTGTCCTAAGAGAGCGCTCCCCTCTACACTTCCTGCACTAAAGTGATGTTTTCTATTACCAAAGCATTAGGAATAAGCTATAGCTGTGTTGGGAGGTGTATGATGGTGGCCTTTGGCTTCTGCAAAACAAGTGTTTACCTATTACAAGCTTTTTGACGAATATTCAGTCTCACACTTCTGAACAGCATATGAATATTCAGAAGAATGAGTGTGTGTGGTTCGAAAGGAAGAGGGGGTGGGGTGCTGGAAGCACTGGTGCAGTGATCTGTCAAAGCGCCGGGCCTACACATTGCCATCTGGATGACTTCAATTTGGATGGCTCAACAAAGTGGCAATAAATGACTAAAATCTTGTGTTTGGTATAAACTGGGAATTGGAAAATGCCCATGACTGACTTATCACGTAACAAACTGCATCAAAAGAATCGCTGTAAATAACATTTTCCATTTTAAATTTTTTGTGTCCAAAACTTTATAATGTGAGAAGCTCTAAAATATATTGCATAGTATAAAAAGCTCTAGTAGTTCACGCTATAGATGGGCGATATGGCAAAAATATGATATAACTGATAATTAAATGATATAATAATCTTAATGATATGTATCAGGATATTTAGTTTCACTGAGGTTTTTTATTCAATATTTACCAAAAAAGGATTTAATGAATTGAAAACAATTAGTGCAAAAATATTTTTTTATGTCCAATCATGGTCCAAAAATGTATTTTATTTATGTCCAATTAATGAGTAATTATAAAAGCATCGACAATACCTACGATACACAGAAAAGTGTATCAGTATGTTAATATATTGCAATGTCAATATCATATTGTCATATCATACAGCCCAACTACAACTTACACTAGGTAATAAATCTTAATAAATATTCTAGTATATACTATACTCTTAAAAATGGTTCCTCAAGGGTTTTTTGGATCGTTAGCTTCCTAATGGGGTTTTACTTGGCACTCTCTCTAAAAAGCGAAACCCTCTGTTGTAGGGTTCTACATAGAACCTTGAAGGGTTCCCCCAGAGGGGGCAAACTAAAGAACCCTTTGGTGTATTTTGGATCTGATTTAGTTATTTTTTTCTTTAGTTCTATTTTATGTTTAATTTTCTATTAATGGCTTTTAGCAATGTCTTCTACTTTTTATTCTTTTTTGAGTGTATTTTAATATTTCTTCACATTTGTCCTTTGTTGTGATATTTACACATACTGTAACACTTTTGCACATGCTTTAGAGGTGTTATATAAAGTTATTACTATGCTAATCTTTTTTCAGCCCACCCCCACACATGCATACTCGCAACCCCCAGTGACACAAGCAGTGTGATATGAAGTGGGATTAAAACATCAGTGTGTCATGGATTAAAATATGAAAGTTTATGCAGAGACACTGAGAAAGTAATCACACCTTACTGCCCTCTGCTAGTCTGACAACTAGTGACAGCACCTAATGTCAACTTCTCAAAACCTTGTCCCGCTCAACACACTTTAATGCTGTTTAGCATGCACAGTAAGAAATGCATTCCAGACTGCACTGTAAAACCATAGCAGTTTGTCAGTTTGCTAGTCTTGCTAAGATTTGGAAAACCTATAGACCTACCTGAACTTTCTTTATAATTCCAAAACATGCATGTAATGTAATGTGCATATACAGTAAGTTTATGTCAACATGTGTGTTATCTAATGTTTTTTTAGTCTTTGCTCTGTGTGACTATTTCAAAGAGTAAAGATAGTGACGCACCTGTGACGTTTAACCCGTCTGAGCGTTGACACCACACCAGGCGAGAAGAGCCTCTCCATGGACCAGTCATCCATTTATACTCATAACACTGACCCTCTGGTGGAGAAGAGAGAACAGTAAGGAGGATTTAATACACACATATGAACAAACAAGACAGCATACAGAGAGACATACACAGACACACAGAAATGTCACGTTGTTGCAGCAGAAACAGAACACAAACACAAGCCGTTGCAGATCCCCCCCTTAAGCACCCAGAAAGGGGGGGGTGGGGGGGCCAGGGCCTGTAGGGCCAAAGGGTCCGGAGGGCGGCCCGGAGGCCGGCATCGCACGGGGGAGCAAAGTCCATCCCCAGCGTGGCCAGGGAGTGGAGCGATGACGTGCTCCACCGTGGCCGGACGCAGCACGTTGTTAACCCCAAAGCCCGGTGGCGGAGCAATGACGACCTCTGCGGGTGCTGGAGGTGGAGGAACGTCGCCGTCCCCGAAGCTCGGGGGTGGAACGATGATGACCTCTTCGGTGTCAGGAGGCAGAGCAGCGTTGCCGTCCCCGAAGCCCGGGGCGAAGCAATGACGTTCTCTGTGGTGTCAGGGAATTCGGCCACGCCTCCTACAGCGTCAGGGAACTGGGCCACACCTCCTGTGGCATCTGGGAACTGGGTCACGCCTCCTGCGGCCTCTGGGATGGTCTTAGCAGCCGTCATTAGCTCCCCAAAAGATTCCAGTGATCTCTTCTCCCCCGCTCCTGGGAAGCAGGTAAGTCAGGCTGGGTCAGAGCCGAGTGGGTGGGCGGCTCAAGTCGGCTGCTTCTGTCAAGCTGTCGCTACGCTGCAAGCGGCGCCATCAAGGCAACCAGCTCACCGAGCCGGGTCTGCTGCGCCTCGCCTTCCTATTCAAGTCTGCACTGAACATAGTATGAGCTGACCAAGAAAATAGACTATTTTGACAGACAATGCCAGTGTCTTCACTATTTATGAAATAAAAAACTGACCTTCTGCACATGAATCTATATTTATACTAAAATAATTATTGCAATACATCTACAGTCAGCTCCAGAATTATTGGCCCCCTTGGTAAAGATGGGTAAAAAGGTTATGATTTTTTAAATTTGTGGTTAATTAGCTTAATTTCACACTGAAAATATAAGAGAAATCTAACCTTTAATAGAAGTAAATGAAAATAAAAACTCTTATGCAAAAGTATATATTTTTGGCCAAGCCCTTCCTTTCCCAGGCGACAAAGGACCGCCCTGACGCGGTGACCAATGCCACCATGGTGGTGCCATCGTAGAGCCAGCACTGATGTGCTGTAAATTCGTACACCAGCTCCTCCCAGCTCGTTGTCCTCACCGCACAGGTTGTTGTGTCCATCTTAGATCTTCGATTCCGTCACGTTGTTGTGGCGGAGACAGGACACAAGCGCAAGCCGTTGCATACAAAGCACTTATTAAACTCACAAACATCTAACATAACACAACCACGGAGCTTTAAACAGACAGCGTGACATCAAACAATCGAAGACATGGGACACAGACACAGCGGGGATATTTAAACACAATAAAGGGAACTTGACGGGAAACAGCTGGAACACAGGTAACACCACTAATGACATAACGTGAGAGTGAACAGACATGAACAAAACAAACAGAAGCACGTGGCGCTGTTGTTATGGCAACCACGCACGTGCTCACGCACACCGCCATGAGAGGCGGCATGCACGTGACAAGAAACCTAATTATCCACTCTCTGCTTAGTAATGGATGTCACATTGACCCAGACCACCTCTTTAGATTTTATAACAATAAAATTGTAAAATGTATTTTACAATACCAAATACTGTATATTGTATCTAAATTATTCTCATAACTCATAACAAAATCTCAATGATTAGCACCAAAAAACTTTTACCATGCTTGGTGTGTGTGCATATAAGAGATGGAGCTCAGAGACTTTTGTTTCATCTTGCTACTGTCAGGTCAAAATGACCTGAACATAGTGTTCGTAATATATGTGATTTAAAAAATTTAGAGAAATAAATAATCGCAGTTTCTGTGTGTTATATGTTTTTCAGAGTTCACTCGGACTGAACGCTGCTACTTCACCTGTGCATGGTCGGCTCTCCCACTCCTGCTCTGGACACTGTTCGAGGTTCTCCGGTTCTTCAGCAAGTGCAGCGCGAGATCGCACCTGTACCGAACCAATGCCGAGATCGTCTCCACCTACGCAGCTCTGCTGACACGGACTCCACGCTGTCCAGTCTGTCAAATAACACTCCCCTGCCAAACACATATATTTCAATTATGTCTATGAAAGTTTTCAGTTATCCAGGTCATTTTGTCACATGGACTTGCGGTTATAATCTTAAATATTTTTTCCACTCATTCGAGTGGCTTCATCAGGGCTAATGTTACATTTAACAGAAATAATATAACTAATTGCTATAAATAATCCAAGCTCAAAAAAAATTGAAATGCAGATTTGTGCCTCTTAGATGGTAGGAGCTTGACAAATAAATTCTGCCGAGCCTGTAAATTGGCGGCTAGTTTGGAAGCATCATTAGCCTGCTCCTCGACTGACAGATTGGAAAAAAAGCCAACTGAGACTGTTTTTTTTTTTTTAACACTACAACACTTACAGATTAAGCATTCTAAAACACTTCTCCTGCTGTGGCTCGTCACGCCCTCCGGACCTGCCTGATGCTCTGTTCCTGCCGTGTTCCTCCTGCTTCTTCATCTGGAGCTCTCTAAACCTGTGACGCACCTCTTGATACTCTATTCATATGGATACCCTAGCACTTCCCAAAAACAGTTTATGCCTAGCACTCACCTTCCTGCTTAAATGGATAATCTCACCTCGATACTACAGACTGCAGCTGGAATCATAAAGACTGTCCTGTGCTCATTCCAGGACTCATATTTACTATATGCTCATACCAAACATTCTTTAAACAAATTAGTACTGTTTGTCTTTTCCCCTGCTGATTTATAATCTCACTATTGGGTGTTACCCAGAAGGGTTCCCTTTTGAGTCTGGTTCCTCTCAAGGTTTCTTCCTCATGTCGTCTCAGGGAGTTTTTCCTTGCCACTTTCGCCTTTGGCTAGCTTATTATGGATCTAGGGATCTAGAGATCAAGATCTACATCCGGATTTCTGTAAAGCTGCTATGTGACAATGTCCATTGTTAAAAGAGCTATACAAATAAAATTGAATTGAATTGAATTGAAGCATACAGTCGTTCTTTTTACCTCTGAAAAAAAACATATTACATTTCCTTCTCTGTTAAACATTCTGCATTTACTGTCAACCTGACTCAGGTTGTCTCATAGCTGCAATCATCTGTGTTCCACTGCTTTGTTAGATCAATGCAATGCTCAGTGCAGAGTGCTTGTCTTCTGTTTTCATTATGGTCAGAGCATGTGAATGCAGTTTCCAGTTTTCATCAATATAATGCACTGCAACCCCAAGATAATTATGGTTACTCACTGCTGTCCAGTAATCTTCATTTAAAAGACCAGACACATCTTTCAATTACAGCAAGTTGTTGTCTAGAAAGTGCTATGGGTGGTTTAAGGGATCAAACTAGGGAAATATGTTAATGGAGTCAGAAAATTAGAGGTGGCAGCAAATATTGTTATTACCATGTTAATTTTGACAACCCTACTTGTCAGTTAAGAAAAACAAATACAAATTTGTTATACAAGGTTTCATCACTAGCCTTCACTAAGTTTAAAAAAAGCTTGTTATTATTTATTAAAATCAGTAGTGACAATAATGCATAATGCATATAAGACCGTTTCAATTGAGATATACACTTTATTGTATACTGTATACACTTTTGGACACTGTATACAGTATAACAGTTTCAATAGCAGCTAGTATTGTATCAGACCACACCAACACCTAGTGATGAGTCAAATATCAAGGACAAAGTGGCACCAGGAAATTTACAAATTAAACTAAAGATAAGTTATAATATAGATATTAAGGTCATTGTTAAATGAACTAAAAAACCCTAAAGCTGTGTTCTATTCAAGGAACGTGACTTGAATTTCACAATGTATTAGCGCTAATACTTCCCACCTGCTCTCGGCTCGACTGGATTTCATCATGTGAATGGAATATGAAATCAGAATGTGCTCATTACCATAAACTAGGTCAGACTGTCCTACTGTAATAGTCGTTGTGAAAACCTTTGAATATTAATTCATCATTAAACGGCCCTTCAAAAAGCCATAATCCCAACTGTGATCATCAGAACACGTCACATTAGCAGGCTGAGAATCCGAGAGCACAGGTATGATGTTGTTTATGGTATGACGTGTGTGTGTGTGTGTTTGTGCATGTGCCTAATATTGCCAGGTACCTGTCTTTACTGTGTGTGCATGTGTTTCCTACACAAGGACAGCTGTCATGAGTATTTGCATAAGGATTCATATAGTAAGTGGAGCATGAGATAGGATTTCTCACATTGTGGTGGTGGTGGTGGTGGTGGTGGGAGGATCTTACTATCAGTGGTGTATGTTGGGGGTGAAAGTTCACAAATGGACAGGAATCTCTATAACAAATATATACATACACTATAGATGCAGAAATGGCATTACATTATCATCTAATTGGCAACACACAATTAATATTCACTATTTCTTTCTTTGTCTCTCGCAGACAGACGCACATGAATGCTTATGAATCATCACGGTCACATTCTGTGCTGCAAAAATCTGTGTCACAACTCTGTTTCAGCTGCATAGAACACGTCAAAACACTGGGCTAAATGTGTCATTCACACACACACACCGACTGCACCCAAAAATCTTTCTGTGGAAAATCCTAATGTACTCCCACAAAGAACAGATGTGCACTGAGTTACTATTTTATTAGGCACATCTATCTAGTAAGTAATAAACAGGCATCTCATTGTATATGAAAAAATATATACGGGTATATATGCATAGACTTGCCAGTTTATTAGACACAGATCCATGTGTAAATCTAAAGTAAGGCTGCATAATATACTGGGCCTTCTACAACATGGTTAAAAATAGAATTTGCTTACAAACTGAGCATTTGCAGCTTAATAAAACACCACAAAGATCCTGACAAGAATAAGTCTAGTTTGTGGAGCCTTTGCTGGAAGCTCCATAACCCATGATGCTTTAAATAAAACGCACTGCTCTGGTGGCTGGGTGATCAGGATGACGGTAGGATACCCTGGAGAAAATTGACTTCACAGCTGAGACATCTTGTAAAAGTCACCATCCCTTATAAACATGCTAAACCAGTAATAAGATGGACTGAGAAGCACAAACCAAACACTCTATGATAAGGATTCAGATGTCTGTGAATTGCTGTCTATATGGTTTGCAGATGGAAAAAGAGAGAATTGCACTCATATCAGCATTAATGAATTCTGAAACAAATGGCAAATGTGCAAATATGGTCAATATATATATACATATATATATATATAGAGAGAGAGAGAGAGAGAGAGAGAGAGAGAGAGAGAAGTAGGAATCCTAACAAACAAGAGCAATTTCACTATATGTTATACAAATGAAGTAGTAAGAAAAGCTATTGGTGCGTTCAAATGAAACTTGTGAATTCATTTTTTGACATGAGAAGGTGAACACATGATATGTTCCAGTGGTTAAAGTCATGAGAAAAGCATGACGCCAAGCATAAACTAGCTAATGACTGAGGCTTTTATACAAACAATGTAAAGGCATAGTGACAGTTGAAACAAAACAAAATAGCCAAGAATATTAACATTCCCCTCAGACATGTCGGAAAATTTCTAATAAAAGATACAGTATTACTAAAATTACACTGTAATTACAATTAGCATCAACCACAAACTGAACTTCTATCAGTTCTATCTGCCATACTGAGAAACATCAACAGAAAATTTTTAGAGTGTTCAAGTTCAAGTAGGTTTTTATTGTCATTTCTCCATATACCTTGTATACATTGAAATGAAATGTCGTTTCTACA
>JAOUQW010000011.1:11225245-11242195 GCA_028565825.1 Olivaichthys viedmensis
AGAGAGAACAGCAACTTCATCACAGATACAGAATGTGCTGAATAAAGAATGAGAGACTCCAATCAGCAAAAGTACTGACAAAAGAAAGTTAGTTAGTAGTCGTCTCAAAGGATGAGTAGCGATCTCTAAACCACTTCTCAAGAAGGGAAACAAGGGTTAAGGCATACCAGCATTTCACAATGGATCACTGGAAAAAAGTCCTGTTTACTGATGAATTCAAGTTTGAGATTGATGGCAGTAACAGAGGGCAGTGGTGGCTCAGTGGTTAGGCCACTGGGCTACTAATCAGAAGGTTGTGGGTTCAAACCGCAGCTCTGCCAAGCTGCCATTGTTGGGCCTTGAGCAAGGCCTTTAACCCTCCCTGCTCCAGGGAGGGTTCATGTCTGAACCCAGCTTACCAACATGCTGGGATATGTGAATAATCAATTTCACTGTACATGTATATGTGACAATAAAGGAGCATTCTATTCTAGAAGAGAGATTGATAGAACAGTGAAACATGATGGTGGATTTTCAATGTGGTCTCAGACTTTTGGACCCCACCGTATGTGGCTGTAAAGGATACTCAGCTTAGGCAGGCATTGTGCAGATCCTGCAACTTACAAAGCATATCTATTAAATAATTAAGTCTCATATTCATTAAATGTTTAAGTCATTTTGCACAAAACTTCTGACCTTCGTAGATGATCCTTTGATTTTTCTAAATAAAGGGTTAACCTCAAAGTCTGAGTCGTGATTGCTTTATTTATTTATATATCTTTTAACAAAGAACTAAATAAATTATACGGTCTAATCTTTAGACACTGCATTGTCATGCCTAGAGGGTTTTTTGCTTCTAGGTATTAGCAGAATAATCTTCTACTAATAGGCATGAGAAAGACTAGCAATTGATCTTTCTCATGCTCCTCAACATCATCAGCCTTATCTGGTTTAAGCAATAACAGATCCTGTTCAGCTCATCCAGAGGATATGAGAAATGTTTTATGCATGTTAGTAACCATGGTGATGGTTTCAGATAAATTTAAGATACAGGAAGAAATAGTTAGATCTGTATACATGTCTTTTCTCAAACAATTATCTTAATTCTTATGAATGACATGTACCCATTTTTAAATGATTCTGTCAGGTCTTTGCCTTCCAGATTTCTCATATTCTTTAAAGAAAAAAGTATTGAGTGTAATACGATCTACAAATACAATACAGTAAGTTTCTTTCAAAGGCTACTGTCACTTGCATGCCGCCTCACACGGCTTCTGTTGATGTTTTGTTTCTGTCTGGTTCACGCCCCGTTACGTCATGAGTGGCGTCACCTGTGTTCCCAGCTGTTCCCTGTTTGTTTCCTCTTATTAGTGTTCGTATAAGTACCCCCGTGTTTCAGTCCTGATTGTCTTCCATTGTTTAATGTCATGTCAATGTTTCCTGTGCCTGTGTTTGATGTTGGAGATCCTGTGTATGTTTATTTTTTGTTTAGAGTGAAAATAAAAGCTATGTTGTTCAGCGGCTTTGCACGTGTGTCCGTCCTTCATACCCCAGCAAAGTGTGACAGCTACAATGATTTAATAACTCTTCTTTAAATGATTCAGAAGCCACAGATTGCTTCCTGCATAAAGTTTGTTTTTTGTTCCTGCATAAAGTTTGTATTTTATATTTAAAAGGCAAACAAGTTCAACCCCTTGCAAACCTGTCAACCAGCATGTTAGTCCAGCACACAAAATGCAGAAGATGAGAAGAGAGAAATCAAACCTGACTGTGACTCATAAATAAAAGAGCCTTAATATCACTGAGATATGGTGTAGCCCCAAAACCCATCAGATTGGTCTAGCATTGCTTTGCTTTGAGGCAGCACATGATATAATTCTGGAAACAACCATTCCCACCACCAGTAGATTTATATATTTTTTTGTTCCATAGCAAAATGCTAATTTGGCTCTGTCGGAGGCGCCATGACAGATTTAGGCTGTGAATGATGCAATGGTCTCTCACTCTCCACATTGATTTGCTTCTATTGAATTTCCCATCAGTGGATGCTAAGTGTGCACAATGAGGTGAGTGTTTTCGTCTTTCCTGTTGAGATGTTCCAAATGAAGAGAATTGATTATGGAGAATACATACACAATGACCTTGTAACAATCTTGTTTGTTAAAAACATAACTGGCAAAAACACACAACTAGCAGAAATTTGAGGAACACCCAGTTTTAAATGTCTGGTAACACTTTTCTTAAGAGTAGTGTTCATTGGGCTAGATGACCCCTGCATAAGCCTTTCATAACAACTGACATACTGTAAACCTACATAAAAAGTTATAAAGGCTTATTCCAACAGGTGTCAGCTGTCATAAAGATGGCATTTGTCAATTTTGATGTCAAGTTGACATGACAACTGAGTGAAGTAACATAGATTTTTGTTTACATGAGGTTGTGTTATGACCCTTTCCGGGCTGACTTACAGTACGTTAAAACATAATGACAACTGACTTTGTAGTTCAGTGAACTTCTGGTATGTCACATTATGGTGATGAACATCAGAAACATAAAAACCAAACTCACTCTAATTTAGGGCCAGATAAAATATACATAACTCTGTTGTTACAGTGTAATGATTGTCAATGTTAAAACCTTCACCATGTAACAGTACTATATAGTGGATTTTCATGTCAATGTTACCACAGTTTAGGAGACCCTGCATAGCATGTTTTGGAAATGCTCACCTTTGTTCAATTCTCCAGTTCACATCACACCATCAACATTATGTGACTGACAAACCAGAAATACACTGATCTACAAAATCAGTTGTCATGATGTTCTAATGTAAGTCAGCCTGAAAGTGTCATAACACAACCATATGTCAACGAAAATCTGTGACATGACTGAAGTGTTGTCATCTTGATATCAAATTTAAAGAAAGCTGTCTTTATGTCAGCCTTTAAAAATGTTTATGTAAGTTTGTCAGTTGTCATGAAGGGATCATATAGCCCCATGAACATGATGTACAGTGTTACCAAATTCTCAGTTCTTATGTACATTCTATATATGAGTGTGTTTAGTTATCATAGATTTAATGTCGCACCATGACTGTTGCACCGGGATGTCTCCACGAGGCGATTGTCCTGGTCGTAGCATACCATGGCCTGGTAGCGGTAGCCCTGTCCACATTCTTTGATATCGCCCTGAACCTTCATGCCCAGGATGCCCTCCACTCTGCCTCCCTCAGGCAAGATGCAGTCGGACCAGTTGCCCACAGGCTGAGCGTTGTACTTATTGCAGGGGCAGTACTGGGTCTCACTTAGAGGGTACATCTGAGTGTTCTTACAGTGGTCTCGCTTCTTACTCTTACCTTAGGGCACAAAAAGCACACACACATACAAACCATCTTATCTCTGTCTCTAAAGGGCTTCAAAGAGCCTGAAGGTACGGATCATTCATGGTCAAAGTGGATTCAAGTGGAAATTAAAATAGGATGCTATACAGATTCAGTTAAGCTGTTTGACTTTCACATTCCACAGAAAAAAAAGTGCGGAAAATTGACCTTCGATGGCATACTGCATTCTCCAACATCAAAAAATATCCCCTCAGATCTGTTGACTGTGAATAAATAGATTTAACCAGCCTAAACCAAAGGCACACAACCTAATCCTGTGTAATCCTGCTGCGAATTTGTGCAATTCAAGGACATCTCTTAAAGGACAGATACATCTAGTACACAGCTTACATTTACTTCCTCTTAGCTATGCAATAAGCACTTTAAATAGACAATTAGTGACAGCTGTTACCATTTGTTAAGCTACTTTCAGAGGATGATCAAACACATGGGCTAAAGTGCTTCATTAGGTAAGACCTTGTAAACTATGCTGCATTTTCCAGAACCTGATCTCAGGCAAAATTTATAAGAATTCAATCAAGTGAATGCAATGTTGTGATATGAATGAAGTCATAAGAAAAGATATGACCACTAACCCTGCCCCTAGCCCTAATCATAATCTTTGTAACTTCACAAATTGAGTCCTGTAAACTTATATGAATTTCTCATGAATTTAAACAAATATAAATTTAAACAAATATGAGTCTGCACTTTGAAGTGCCTTTTCCTTCACCAAAAACATCAAGATCATTTGTACAAAACACCAAAATGTGTTCCCCAGTCTGATATAGAGGATTCAAGTCCTCATCTAATTATCAAGTCCTAATAAATGCCAACACAACACAACATATGGATGCATATGGACACACACACACACACATACACACACACACACACACACACACACACACAAAACATAGAAAACAACACACAAGTCACCAAAGTTCAACAAGTAGAAACTTGGACATGAAGAGAAATTAAGATTACTCATTAGAGACAACATCTAACAATCAAGATAAAAAATCAAGAACAAGATTAGTTACCTTATATTATATTTAATAATTTTTTAGACCTGTACAACGAAGTATAGAGCTGTCCAATGAACTCCAATTAGACCAGGTGAACAAAATGTCTTGCATTATGTTCACAAAGGTTACAAAATCTACTGCACTCACCCACAAGTGCCCTCCTCCGAGTCCGCACCCCCACGCAATCAGCTGCACAGGACGAGAACTTGGACCAGCTGGTCAGCTGGCAGTCATCTTGGCATGGGAGCTGACAGGCCTGGGTAAGAGGGGGCATGGGACCAGCCAGCTTCAGACAGGCCGAGATGTCCGCCTGGCCACCGTCCTGCTTCTTGCAGGACACCGCTTTAGAGAGAGAGAGTGGGAATGTCTATTAACAGAGGCCAACACAAAAATCAAATAGCACACTCACCGCCAGATAGACATCAATAAAAACTGATCTAAAAGCCAAATTCTGCAGTTCTTTACTTTTACACTGGTAAAGACTGAAACAGTCTCATCTACAGATATTGAATAAAACTAACCAAGTGATAGATTGGCACATATGTAATGTAATGTAATGCTTATTGACTGGTTTAGCTGAATGGATCCAGAAGCATACGAGAGGGTAAAAGGCCTTGGATTGGATTGTCTCTCCAGCCGTGTCTGCATTTGCCAGGATACTATTACAAGTAATGAGGCCTAATGGAGAGAGAGCTGCTAAAGGTCTGTCTTATGATCTGAAGTATCTGTTGCCTGTTTTCTTCATGCTGCTAATAGAAGTCTGAGAACAATGTGCAGATATCCTCTTAAGCTTCATAGTCTGACGCTTTCCGTTTATTACCGCTGAAGTGTTCTCACTTACACACTACTTGGCTCCTTCATAGTCTTTCACAAGCACTTTAACTCTTAGTACTTTTATAACTACATTAATTAAGGAAAAGATCTCTTCCTCAGCTCCTGTAAGCTTAGTGAGGTGATTATGCCGCACACTGCTACTTTGCTTCTGTGTAACGTCAGAACGCTCCAGTGCTCTTTTCTTCAATGTGACAAAAATACAGTTGGGTCCAAAAGTCTGAGTCCACTACCAAAAAGTGATTTAATCTGTTATCAGTTATAGAAAAGGAATAGTATTTTGTTAAATGTTATTTCTCAAATAAGATACATCCATTTTTCATTTATATAAGTCAAAAAAGTTTGAAGCAGAACATGTGTTAATAGGATATTCACATATATTCAGATACATTTCAATGTCATACCAGGATTTCTTTAAAAAATCATATATAATAAGTTGATCATACTTTAAGAATTCAGTTCCTGGGAGTGGGCTTAGACTTTTATACCCTTCTGTATAAAGAGATAATCAAACAGTCTTGCCTCAAACCCAACAAATCTGTTATCCTGAGCTTTAAAATGCAGATTTGATAAGCTCAGTGGTCTCACTGATCTGGCATTAGGTAAGTGTGTTGAATCTTTTAGAGTTTATAAGTGAAGTCCTAAGCCTGCGGTTGAGCTTTTGACCGCATCTGAGAAGTTCCTTAACCTCTTGCAGGGCAGCTTCCTTTAGATCCTGCAGAATTTACACAGAGATTAATGTTGCATGCAGAACAGCCCAGGGTAGCACTTTGATCCTAACTAACTCTCCCTCACTCTCAGACTCTCGAAACACCACCAATCCCCACAGAGGCATAAGCTCATTTACACATTCTAAACACACCTAAACACACAAGCTCATCTCTCAAGCTGTTCAGAGGTTAGACTTTGCATTCAGATTAGGTTTTATCAAGCCTTTTTCAGCAGGCTCACTGCCTAAATTGTCAGCCTGCAGGCAATAACTTTTTCATGCTCACACACACCTGCTAGACCTGGTAATTTACTCTGATGAGACCTGCCGCATTGTGAAAAACACTTTTCTACCAAGTGTCAAAATCATGAAGTCAGAGGATTATGGGTGTTCTTTGTGTGATGTGATTTTAGAGGAGACAAAGCATTCCTAACTAGCTGGTTTGTTTTTTTGCAACTGTAAATGACAAGCAACATGAAAATAGCGAGGAAAAGGTCCAGTGCGCTTAATAATTATTACTTCTTCCATTTTATTTTGAGAACCCTTAGCCAACCTTGCTTTCTACTGGCTCACGCTTTCAAAGTTCTTAAATTTAAGAACTTACATAGTTCCAAAATCTACAGTATGTAAGTTCTTAAATAGAGCTTACATAGATGAACCTGGCAGTAACCAAAATGAACAGCTCCTTGAAGCAAATTCTTTCTTTTTTTTCACTGTGTCCTCTCCCATTCAAGTGAAATAGATTTCAAATTTTATTTTGGTCTGACCACTCCTTTTGGGTATAAAAATTCCCAGTATGATGATGACCATAAAACCAATTATCATGGTTTTCAGTACATCATATTATCCACTTACAACTTTCCAAAGACATTAAATTATATACTGTATAACACTTTACTGGCACTGCAACTGTTAAATTATTTGTTAAGGGGAACTGATAGAATTTTTTTTTTTAAACAGACCTGTTAAGATGATCACGCTTAGCCTTCAGTAGTTTACCAGAACAATGTGGAAATGCCATTTTCTTTTATTTTTGCCTGGTATGTTTTTAAACCAGTGTGCTATTCTGGTTTAAAAATTAGGTAGCATATTTCAAAGAATGTGATACACCTGTAAATAACATTCCAGACCACTGCAGACTGTAAATAACTCTACAGTCTAAATTCTAAAATTGGTGTGATGGTCCTGTGTTCTCTGTACCCCTAGCCTGCAGTCCTGGTCCACACGTCTCCTGAGCTCCAGGACTGTCCTGTCGAATGGACCATGGCACCAACTGACACCGCCTCCATTTATGCGTTTTCCACCTTAAAACCCAGTAGAAGGCATACTGCAATCATTCAAATAGTTCTGCAACTTATTTTACCATTTCTATATGTACACAACGCATTTGACTGACATAAATATATTTTTGCTTATCACCTGTAGCCAGGGCAGACAGAAGGCGCCTCACACTCCTTCTCCTGGAAAAGCACTTCTGGGCAATCCTGGCCCCCATTGGCTGGCAGCTGAATGATTATGCGTTTCCTTGACTGTTTCCTTTTAGTGGCTCCACCTTGAGAAAAAGAGAAACAAGGGACAAATTCACAATCACGATATTCCAATTTATAAACTGTAAAAAATGAGAGCCCAACCATGGTCCTGAGGCCCAGAACCCATGGCAGTTTTGGTGATTTCGCTGCTCATACACACCAGCTATACCTGGTAATGAACCGATGAAATGAATATTTTACGTATTGACAGGTATAAAGATAAATGAAAAAAGACATAAAACTATAAAACTACTAAATCTAACCTAAAACTGTATATTTATCATGACAACTTGGTTATAATACTTTCACTTTACTAAGTACTCCTTACCTTTAAATTTCATTTCAATTATGTATGTTGACTATCCTTTCTACATTCTAAAATGTGCATAATTTTTGGTACAGCTTCAGGAATATGTAATGTAATACGTAATTCACCCAATGCAAGAAATAATAGATATTAATTGGGATTTATTTATTATAATTACTTTTTGTCATACAATGTGTGCAAATGCTCCATGGTTAGAGTTTCTTTCTTTTGGCATTAGGCTAAATTTTGTATCAGACAATCATCCTTCTATTCCAGATTTCTTTTCTTGCAAAACTATCAATATGACTTTACCAGCAAGCTGGCTAACTAAACAGGCAAGTTTGTAGCATTGATTTTTACTGAAAAGTGTGAGATGGATGTGAATAATTTACTCATTTGTCTTTGTCTCTATAACAGCAGATTTCAAGTCAGTTTGGCACTGGGTTGACATAAAACCAAATTATTTTGGGAAAAAAGAGGAGACAGCAAAATTGTTAAAATAAACTTTTTTCTTTTTTACTTAAAACACTGGTTCATTCCCTTCATAATTTGTCTGCACTGTGTTTTGCTGGTCTGTCAAAGGACAATGGTGCTATTGTGTCTTTGTAAAGTCTTGAATGCGTTTCTACTGCAATTCTACATGTCCCTGACGTTTTCTGATTCACAGACCATTGTGTTTCTAATGTTTTCTGGTATTTCCTGGTCTCAGGATCACGACTACGGGATATGCTGTGCTCTGATCCATTTTGGATTATTTACTATGGTTTTCAGGTATGCCTTACTATAGAGAATTAGCACATAAATTTGAACAAACTCTGCCTCCCATTTCTCACAAAATAATAGCTTTTTGGAAATGGAAATCTAGAATCAAGTGTGACAGAGGCGTACAAACACAACGCACAGTTTTGTAACACTGTAGGCCTACGCTTTCACCTCAACATCAGGGCTGACAAAAGACATAAAAATATTTTCATCTGCATGGATCCCACTTTGAATAGAAAAAACGAGATGAGAGGTGCGTGGAGATGAAGACACTGAAAGGATTTCTCCAGCAGATGTTTCTTGAAAGGCACCGTGTCAATATTTCATACAAATTACTCTTTGAAATGACAATTACACCCAAGAAGAGTGGTGTTAACAAGCGTCTGGAGTCCTTTAGCAGCTGAAATCGGTTTTCACTTTGCTTATTAGAGCATTTGTTCTACTTCCTTACATAGACTGAGTTGCCAGGCAACAATCTATTTTTATATATGCAGTAGTCTGTCACTGTGTAAACAACATGCTGCTTTACATGTTTTGTGAACGCATAGATAGTAGCTAATTATCAATTTGTTCACACAAATGCCCTCTCACCCCTCACCCCACATAACACAACAGCCTTTTTTTGATGGCATCTGTCCTGTGATATAATCTTGATGAAAAAATAAGCCGCTCTGCACTGCTACAATGAAAAGATAAATGTAAATTTCAAGATTAGCTTGGACTATAGATATATGTTATGACTGGTTGTCATATGTCTTATGATGTCTTATGAAGTCATTGCTTTTGAAAGAAAGGACATACCTGTTTTACAGGTTGATGGACAAGGGGTCCAGTCACTGTATGGGGTAACAATGCAGTCTCTTTTGCATGGCAGCAGACAGGGTCTTACCGTCTCCGGACGCAGACTCTCGGGACACCTATACACACATAAAATCACACATAGGATGGAGATGTTCACGCCAGCAGGTGGTTGAATCCCCATTCTGAATCTCATTTCCTCATAGATCTACATCTGCATTTTCATCAAAAACTCTATATGAGTACTCCTATAGTAATACTCAGGGATGGGCAGGATTTCTAATACATGTATTTGAATTGGTATATTTGAATCAAAATGCTTTTGTGTTCTACATTTTTATTTTCAAAACACATAAAATACTTTGTGTGGTGACATCATGTGAACTGACACACATGTAATTCTGGCAGACAGAGCAGACACTCGCACCAGAGCTGCTCTATGGTTAGAAATTATCTGTTAGCACCAAACATTTATCAAAGGCAGCAGTTTCTTTTTGGGAACAGTTCATGTACAGCGCAGCAGCTTCCAAATGTCTGGACTCATTAGGGAGAAAATAGAGAGATTGCAATGTGTCTACTGACTCATTCTATCCATCATGTTGCAAAAACCATGACTATTGTTACTGGACAGTTACTGTTATTTTATGAGTATTTTAAAGATTTCATATTATTGGGAATGTCCCTGTCATGCTCACACCGCCTCGCACTGCGGTGCGTGCGACAAGCGCCATGTGTTCTGTGTTTATATTTTTTATTCCCTGTCTCGTAATATGATTCACCCCAGCTGTGTGTCGTTGTCCGTGTAATTAGTAAGTGTTTAAGAAGCCCTCCTGTTCCCGTCCAGTTTGTCCTTGAATGTTTGTCACGTTTTGTTTCCTGTGTGTACATGTTTGATATTAGATGTCCGGTAGAATAAATGTATGTTTAAAATGGCTATGCGCCTGTGTCCTGACTCTCCGTCTCCAACCGTGACAGTCCCCTATTATTCCTCATACTTTTCACTAGCTAGATGCTAGCTAACAGGCAAGGTTGGATCTTGTACCCAAAGAGACAGTATAATTGATTGAATTTTGATGATTTAGTGCAGAACACCACTGTGGTTCCTGAAGGATGCATGGTTTTAGCATTAGCTATCATCCACCAGAATTCTAACCTTACCTTTTATCAACTGAAATGGCTCTATTGATCTCATGCCCCTCCTACAAAATATATTTCTGTATTTGTAAAATACAAAATACTGTCTTTTATTTTGATACATTTACACACGTATTTTGGTCCATTGTGTGTGTGTGTGCGTGTGCGTGCGCATGTTCACTCTCAAAGAGCACGAGCGAGTGGAATACATGGAGATTTTCGAGAGAGAGAAAATGTGAATGTGTGCCTGTAAGAGTGAAAAGGAGAAATATTAATGAATAAAGATGAAGAAAGAGACTGTAACTGTGTGTATTTGTGTGTGTGTGTGTGAGTGTGTGAGTATGTGTGTGTAGTTGTCTGTCTGTGTGTGTGTGAGTGTAGTTGTGTGTGTGTGTGTGTGTGTGTGTGTGTGTGTATAGCAGGTAAAGCCCAGGACAAGAATAACCCGAGGAAGAAAGTGGAGTGCTCATTTCCATAACCAGCATGAGGTGAGTGTGGCAGCTCACTGTTTCACAGCCGGTGACGCTGATCATCCTGCTGTTAAGATGAATAAATAAATAGGGTTTTTTTTCTTGCAGGAGACAGCTCTGGGGAGATGAGCAGACCCAGATGCTTGGAAAATTGAGCATTTCATATTTGATAGAAATACTGTAGATTAGCACAGTATATGAGCCATAAGACAAAATAGAAAGACATTTATGATGCTTAGATCAGCATAGTAGTAAAATAGCAAGACATAAAGCACAGTCTATAAGTTACTAGACATTGTTGTTTTTTGTTGTTTTGGATCTGTACTGCATCACATTTGAACTGGATTTGAAGTACAGAATGTACAGCTTTAATTAAAGGCTATTTACATCTACACTGGATTACAAAATTGGGTGGAAAATCAGATAAATGAACATATCCATGACAAAAGGTAAAATAACTGGTGGTCTTGTTCATGTCTGATTGTAAACTGGATAATAATGATAATGATTTTAAAAGCACTGTCTGTATTTTTATTATCTTAACCATCCAGGATGCATCAGCGAGTCCAGACTTCACTGTTGTTACTAAATAATTTATAGTAGTTGCTGAATAATATGCTTTAAGATGAATAAATTAATAATTTAGGAGAGTTTAAGGTTGCTACGGTGTAGATTTCGCTGATTAGTGTAGTGTATGTTGTTGCTGGCTGCCCTGTTGTTGTGTCAAACATCACCGGGAAAGACACCCAGCGTCTGGCGGTGTCGGCCGGTCACAGACTTCAGGCCATTTTCAATTACAGTATTATACAATTATAGTATTTGCAATCAAGTAATTAACATGCCAATTTTACACAAGATTATGTTCTTTAGTCCAATTATATGGTCCTCTGAAATGAGGAGACTGTAGAAATAGGACTGTGATTCCTAAATGGTTCAAGCAATACAGATCTAAATACATTGTGCACTTTAACTTAATAGTCATTGCTTCATTTTAAATTCAATGTTCTGGACTACAGAGCCAAAACAACAGAAATCATTACTGACAGAGAGAACAATTAAAATCTATTATAATTAGCTAGAACTATGCAATATTTGTACTGTAGCTATTTCAAAGAAAGCAAAAAAAAAACACTTAATATTGAACAATGAACAAACTTATTAATAATGCACTTTTTATTTTAAATCTGAAGCCAACCAGTCTCTGTTTAACCTGTTTGCATCTAAAAATCTGAAAGTCGTCTAAAAATAAAAGAGTCTAAGAATAAAAAAAATTAAAAACTGCAGTACAGCAGAACTGGCTCTTACTTTTTGGGAGGTACTTGGCCCACGTTGACACGCACACAGATGACCTTGCGGGTCTGCATGCCCACCGAGCAGGAGGCCTCGGTGCCAGTGGCTCCAGCTCCACCACGGGTGAGGGAGCCGTTGGCAGCGGGAACAGATGTATCCTCTATACACTGGCCCCAGGTACCTGTCTGCCAGTGGTACACAGTGCAGGGGTGCTCGTTGCAGCTCCGCACTTCCTGCAAAGCACTGCTGTTAGGGCACTGGATCCCACCTGGCAGAGCAAGAGCACAACTGCATTAGAATTTAAACCCACCATACTGAATCTCATCACTGTCTGAAAATATTTTACATACTCTTAATGCTATCATACTTTTATAAATGCAGTTGGGTCCAAAAGTCTGAGTCTGCTACCAACGATTGTTTTTTTTTATTTTAACATTTCACGAACAAAATTCCATCATGCTTCAGAAATAAAAAATAGTTTGCTTTTATTTACTGAAAGCAATAGGGATGATAACACATAACACATATAGGATCATACATAATTGAATCAATATCAGGTGTTTGTCATTAAGAGACTACAACAATTGACACTGTGTTAGGATTGTACATGTGCTACCATTGAAATGATGTATACGGCATCATGACAATAAAAAAAAAGGAAATTAACGATTAGGAATGTTAAAAATAATGGCCTAATAATGGCTGCGCTGCCATCTTAGCAGAATACAAAGCACACTTCTCCACATGAGGTGATGTGACTGATGACTCACATTCCACTGCAGTGATGCCACCAGATTTCATTCCTAACACTGAGCTGGATTGAAAGGTGGTTTTCATGAGCTTTGACCAGATTAGGTTAAAATAGCACCAAGCTGATTAGTTCACTGAGCCTTAGCACAAACATCCTGCAGTGTTTGCTCCTTGTCATTACCCTATGAAAAGTGTTGTTTAATTTTCATAAAAATAGCAGAATGCATCTGTTATTTTGTATCCAATGTGGCTCTGATGACTCAAATGTGAAGTATAAAGCCTGTTTCAACATTGTATGCATTCATAATGTGTGTTGTTTTCTGCCCTCCTTAAATTAAACTTATTCCTTTAGCTTCAACAAAGGCGTATCAAAAGTTTTCAAAGGTTCTGCAGGTTTAGCACTTGTGTCTGTAACTACAACTTTATTCATATGAAATGCTTGTTAGAATTCCTATGAATTTTGTGTGAGGTTGGATTGGCTGTTGAGAAAATAAGCTGTTTCCCCTTAAGGAAGATAGCCTGCAGGAAAGACCCAGGTGGGCCATGGGTGACCCCTGACTGCTATTGGTGGTCATTAGTCTCCCAGTTAAAGGACCCCCACTGAGAGGTCAGCCATTAGCTGTAGAGTAAGCACTGACCGCAACACAATCAATGCTGGAGTGGGACAAAGAGTAGATGGACTGCACATTAAGAGGTTCTCGTTCTTCAGAAGCAACTGAAAATACTGAATAATTGACTTATCCTTTGTAGCGGTGCAAGATAATGTCCTTCTGCAGGTTGTTTATAAAGAGGTTATCGACCATTATCACATCCATCATTAGGTGCGTCTTTGAGGTTGTTATAAACGCTTGCAGAGGCATGTAAGGAATCCTGAGCATAATGACCAGAGACCATAAATCTCTGACTGAAACAGAATCTCTCCTTTACAGTTAAGAATCATTACAGAATCTCCAAAGCTTCTTTTTCTGTATTAGAGCTTAAAAAAAATTAAATTTCGCATGAGGATTAGCACTGCCCTCCATTATTTATTGACCTGCTACTTGGATGAACGCTAATCCTTTGTGTCATTATAAAAGTGTGTCCTTTATAGCTCGGAATAATTACTCAACCAGTGCCATGTGCTTCATTCCACTCATAGCAAAAAAAAAAAAAGGTTGCCTCTTTATACTCATTCGCCACTGGGCCATGTGGCCATTGTCATAAACTCCATGCTAACACACAGCTCTTCATTCTTCCTCAAAGAGCCAGATGGTACAACTTCCCAATTTCACACTGCAGTCAGTACACAAATGGTTTGTCAGACGCTTGTCGTCTATTTTCCATGCTGTGTGCCAAATCGTTTGAGGCCTAATCAAGCGAGCGATGCGGCACGTAGCGCGATTTTAGAGAACACCTCATGATGTAGGTGTAACAATATATCCATGCCAAATCCATAATTCATAAAGCGACTTTCCTTCATGGTTGTATTAAATATGCTCCTCCTGCCTGTGACATGTTCTGGTCTGGAAGAGACAATCTAGTGGAGACACTTGCATTAAACTGATAGCTGTGATATGAAATGAAGCCAGGTTGATTTGCTCCCAGACAGCAACCTTACTCGCTCAAATAACATATTTGTGGAAATGGAATCTGGGACAGTGAGTGGCAGCTCAGAGGGACAGGGTTTCACCCAGAGGCATTCGCTTCACCGTCACTCCATTACGAATCACTCGTTCTCCTAGTCTGGGCCACATGAGGTTTGAATCGCTTAACACTCCGGGATGCTCATTACCTCAGCTGGCTGGGGTTTTTATATGTCTGCTAGGATGATATAGTGCTAGCCAAGTAAAGTGGGGGATGGTAGTGCTGCTAGATTTTCAGACATCTACACATGCCTACTTAGACAGGTGCATGGCTATAAATCTACATAAGTGAAAAACATCTAAAGGCCTGCAGGTTTCTAACAGACAAGGTGATAATACCAAAAATAGCTTCTTTTTTAAAATGTAATTCTAAGGAGTTCAAATTAATTGTGGGTGTATCCTGAAAGAAGACAACAATCCAAAACATAAGGTGAAACCAACAGAAAATAGTTTGAAAAGAACTAAAAGCAAGAAGTAAAGATTTTGTCTATATCCTCTCAGTCTCCAGACCTGATCTGAAGAAGGCGGTGTATGACATCTGAGTTATTAGAGTTATGTCAAGAAGAATGGTGGAGGGCCTAATATTACAAGGGGTGAGGGGAGGGGATCCAAAAGCTGCTCAGAGGATTCGATAGAGTTTGGAGGCAGTTATAAAGGCAAGGGGTGAGCATACAAGTTATTAAACAATATTCATATCACATTCAGAAAGGGAGATGCAAACTTTTGAACTGATATTATTTTGTTTGTTAACATACACTATTTGACCATTTTTGTTTGTACTTCTTCATTTTGTCCTAAGGGTATGCACGCTTTCGCACTTCACTGTATATATTTATAACACACTCAATCAACATGATCCAAGGATAATTATTAAATGGCTGATTACCGCTGGTACTGTTGCTACAGCCGAAATCACATGTATAGCATTTTATGGAACAAGAGCTGTGTTAAACTATTCCTTTTTACAGCACGGCTTCTACTCTATAACACTCTGTACTCTGTAAAGTTGCTGTGAAAGAATACAAGAGATATTATATCAAGAACAGGTCAAGGCAAGGAAGACAGGCAGAAAATGGGAATGTGGAATTTAATATTCAGAGAGAGAGAAATTCCACCATGTTAACCCTTGTATGTTCATTACTTACCAATGCCCGACCTGGGCATCACTTCATTTAAGTCAGTTATTAGCAATATAAACAATATTGATGGAAATAGACACACAAACACAAAGAAATGGTGGTCATGTGACAGCGACTAAAATCATCTTTTTGTTTAAAATTTATGGACATCTCTGTAATATCCATATGGTTTTTCACATTTTTTCATGTTCATCAAATAAATTATGTTGGAATTTTTCTGACTATTTTCAGCTTTGTCCATTTTTTGTTATTAGGATTTTGACCCAAACACAAAAGAAAGTAAAGCAAATGAAAATAAAGTGACACCCACCGTCTCCTGCATTGTAGGCCAGTATGGAGCGTGATCTCGTTTTCTTGCCCTCTGTGTTTTTCCCAGAGCAGGTGTGTGAGCAGAGCGACCAGGGTGTCCAGGGGCTGTGCACGCAGTCCTTCGGGCATGGCACTTCACATAGCACAGGCATGGGCAGGATGGCATCGCGACACATTTGCCTGTCTACAAATTCACCTGAGAACAGCAAACACATGGTCGTGATTATGATCATGAACTAAATAATACATAGAAGAAATTCTGGCTGTCATTGTAAGGCAAGCCTCACACTGAACAAGTATTTGATACAATATTAAAGTGTGACATTAATATTGATGTTGGTGGAAAGATTTATGTATCTGTCTACATGAAGAGCTTCATCACTCTATTCAGTGCAGAAACTTACGCATTCTTACACATGTGTCATTACAAGAACAGCTCATATGCAAAATATAAATTATTATATATGATTTGCATATTCATGAGATCTAATTTACCTACACACACATACAGAATACAGAATCCAGGACATTCTTCATACACATTGTCACGCGCACGGCTGTGTGCGGGACTTAGCGTGGCATTAGCCTAGGCAACGGCAGCCACGTGCGCGACCACGCGCATTTGTTTATGTTTGTTCCCTCGTCCTTGTCTCATGATGTGATTGTCCCCACCTGCATGTTGTTTGATAGCAATCATTAAGTGTTTAAATACCCTCTTGTTTCCGTCCTGTGTTGTCTTTCTTTGTTTGTGTGTTAGCACGCCTGTCACAGCGCACTTAGATTCTGTTTGTTTCACCCTGTTAGGGGCAGTGGTGGCTCAGTGGTTAGGGCACTGGACTACTGATCAGAAAGTCGTGGGTTCAAGCCTCAGCTCCGCCAAGCTGCCACTGTTGGGCCCTTGAGCAAGGCCCTTA
>JAOUQW010000011.1:11243729-11256316 GCA_028565825.1 Olivaichthys viedmensis
CTGCGCTCTGACCCCAGCTTACCAACATGCTGGGATATGCGAAGAATCAATTTCACTGTACTGTACTTGTACTTGTACTTGTACTTGTACTTGTATATGTATATGTATATGTGATAATAAAGGAACATTCTATTCTATTCTGTTCTGGATAAAATAAAGATGTTGTTTAATGTTCTGAGCGGCTTCGCGCTTGTGTCCGCACCCCCGCGCCAACACTTCGTGACACACATATTTAATTAATGTGTAGCCTAGAGCAGTGGAAAAGTCCAAAAGTACATGGTGTAGGTTCATCTGAAGTTCATGCATGCATGAATTTTACATTATCTCATTCCTCATTCTTGGATTGATGCCAGTTGGCTGCAGCAGATGTTTAAGCTGGAGAGCTCGAGATCCCAAGCTGTTTGAAAACATGAATGAAGACTCAAGTCAAGCCAAGGGGCTTTTGAAGGCAACATGTCTTTGACCTACACCGAATTAGCTCTGAGAGGCTTAATATAGTCAAACTTCACTTCCATTTAATGATAGAACAGGAAAATCCAGGTCTGGCCTGCGATCCTGTCCATTTAACTCAGCTAATAAAATCTTTATCTTTATCTAAAAATTTTATTTTTTCTTACGGATTTATAACAACCACAGAATCAATTGCCTTTGAGCAATAAAAAATTAAACAGCTGGTGGTGAAATCAGCTCCCATGTGTAACAGCTAGAGGTCATCTCAGAGCTTATTTTGGGAACTACCCCCACTGTAGTACTCCAAGGGCCCCTATATCGATTTGTGACACTCCACCCTGCTTTGTTCAGCCGGGATCACTAAAAAAGCCCAAATTGACAGAAAAGCCACTGAGTCAGATGACACACCAGGACTCTGTGGGACACAACAGATCCATTATCATCAGCAGCAGAGAACAGGGATCGATAAAAAGCCCATGAGGGAAGGGAGGAATGAAGGAACAGAGGAGAAAGGAGCATGGGAGACCGTTAGCTTTTCTAAAACTCCACACACAGATACACATCCATGTGGAAGCTTTCTATCTCAGGAAAAAATCATTACTCCTCCTGTTTGAAATTAATGATTTTCTTCAGGAATGATTTTCTTTAGACAGTTTTCTCAAAACTGTTTTTTGGTGATCAGACAAACACATCTGCAGAATCTGTATTGAGAATAATAATCAATTAAATTTTTTAGGTTTTTTGTATGAATGACACTCAGGAAGAGTTTGAGAAGCGTTCAATGTCTGCAGTTTACATTTTTCCATGTGTACAAATCCCTGCTCTACCTGCATATGTGTGTCTTCCCATGAAAAAGTCCCAGCTGTGTCACATTCAATGGAGAAAGTACACTACTCTACACACTAAACTAATCAGGGGAAATGGGTGTTGTCTAAATTTGAGTTGACTTTGAGGTGCACCTGACTTTAATTTCATTTTTAAGACAAATTCAACACAGAGGCAGAACAACACATTCAGCATTTCATCACCAGGAAAGACAAAAGAGAGGTGACCTTGAACAAATCACATTATTTCTCACTGAGGCAAAGTACCAGCACTTAAACGGGTCAGTATACTACAGAAAGCTCAGGGGGTAGGGAGCAGGAACAGGGGAAATAAGTTTTAAACAGTACTGTTTATTCCACAAGACTGCATTCCACTATTCCTGATATTGACATTAGTACTATCTTTTATGTCTTATTTGTTGTAGAAAGCTACTGCTTTCAGTCAATTAGAACATTTTTATTTTATTATTCAGTTATTCACCTTAAAGCATTTTATTCAGTAACTACTATGAATTATTCAGTAACTACAGTGAAACCATTAGGAAGGGTATGTAGTTACGAGAGTGAGGAGTGTGAGTCTGGACCTTCCGACGTGTTCCGGGAATTTAAGGTTTTAAGTATATAGGTAAAGAATGATGCATTCTTGTTTGAAAAATATAATTTGACAATTGTATTAGCTTTTCATAAATAGTACATAGTTGATTATTTTACATAGTACATATTTTTGAGTATGTACTGTTATATAGTTTATACTGCCCCATTATTTCATTGATATTGCACCATGCACACTCTTCACGTTATTTGTTTTGGAAGCGCACAACCGACGTGCGAACGAACGCAGGATATGTGTGACAGCCATCTTACGTACGCATAGTTAAAAGCAAATATAACCCCAGCCTTCAACTCCCAGGACCCATCCACAAGCCCAGACTTACATTCCTCACTTCTATAATTACATACCCATTACTATTAGTTTTACTGTAATTACTGAATAATTCATATTAGTTAATGAATAATATGCTTAAATATGAATTACTGAATAATAAGCTGGGACCTCAAGGGTTTAATGTGTGACATTGTGCAGTGTACCAATGAAAATAAATATTTTTAATTCCTTGGAGTGATGGAGGGAGTAGGCATTACTGTGTTAACAGGCAGTAGAACTCTTTCAGGTGGTGCAAAATGGGGACAGTAATTATGAGATGTACTACACTGCAGGAGATGCACACACATCTGTGTTGCACTCTCTCTCTCGCGCTCTCTCTCTCTCTTTCTTTCTGTCTCTCTCCCCCCTGGGTGCTCATTAGCTGTGTGGATGCCAAGGTCCAATTTCCCGGTAATTGCCATGTCCACACAGCAAAATTCACTTACACACGAAGTGAAATGTGTAAATGCAAAGTACAATTACAATGTGCTTGCTTATAATTCACTCATTAATGCACCTCTAACTCAATAAGGCATTTTACCATAAAAGCCACAGACAAAGACGTCACAGAGCAGGCATTCGTATTCTCCCAGTGTGATAATGATATTTCCTACTCATATTCACCATAATCTAAGTTTAATTAATTTTGATAAATCACAATGAATCAATTTATTCAACTGCAACGCACTTATATCCTCCCTCCCATGGTCATTCTGAATTCATTTTGTTCATTGTTGAAATATTCAATCAGCTCTGCTCTATTCTCTTTTATACAGAATTAATTAGATTGGACAAATTAGAATTGCAATTAAACTGCAGTGAAGTTCCTCTATCCCTCCCATTGGTCCTTCATCAAGTCTACCAAAACATCCATCCTTTGAAATCCCATTAAAAATGCATTAATGCAATGTCTGGGTGTCTGACTTCCCAGAGATGCACTTAACAACATGTCTGCTGAGAAAGAAGCAAAACACAGTTTGTGGCCAATTGTACAAGCCAGATTTTCATCCTCCATGTTAAATAGATAAAAATAGTTACAGTTATTATATTTAAACATTTGTAGTGCTGAGAAATTTATCATATGGGACTTTTAGAATAATGATCCCAATGCAGCCCTATAATATGTCCATATATTTTTTGTAGGTACGAGTAGGAGGCTATGAGTGAGTTACAACATCTATGCTTCGTGTGGCAATTCTCTGTGTGGGCCACCGTAAAAGCCTCATCTTGTCCTTGGGTGACTGCACTGTAAGCATTTCCCAATGCCACAATTAGAGATACGTTCATCCTTTGCAACATGGCCAACATGGTGAGGGACAGGGTTATAAATTGGAGCTTTTTTTTTTAGTTTATAGTGATAAAAGCCACCAATCACACTCCTCACTTTTCTGAATTCACCCGTTGACAATTTAAAAAATAGATGACTACTACCAGAAGCCCCTATAAAGATAGCAATTACCAAAATGGGCAGCGGTCCAGAACAGAGGCCCTGTGGATAGAGTTCAAGAGCACTTTCAGCTGAATAATCTGGGTTTGTCACTACATTTTGCCCACAGCCAACTAGAACCTAAGCAAACTATGAAGGATTTTAAATTATAGTGATTCATTTCCACAGACTGACTCAAAACACCTGAACGCTGGCTACATTTACAATGCCCTGAAGGACCATTCTTCTTGAAATCTTTTGTCCTTCCCACATTTTCTGATCTAAAAGACTCTCTTACCATCACTGTTGACACACTGCACTTGGGGGTTCTGCGTTCCAGGTCCGCACTCTTTGTCATTGTCAGGAATGCATTCCTCCAGCCTCAGCAGCAGCCAGTCATAACAGCTGGGCTCCTCACAGGGTATGGCCTCCGTCAGGTGGGGGCAGCTTCCCATCCCGCCCGTGGGCTCATTCAGCACCTTCCTCTTCCTCAGTTTGAAACCTGAAAGTCATAAACAAAGGTGAATCATTGTGTGTTTTAATTAGCTACTTGTATATAGAGTATACAACAAGATACTGTATAATCATCAAAAAATAGCCAACTACGTACACACTCTGGCTACTTTATCATATTTTTCCAAAAATCCACATGCCAACTTTTCGCCCTCAGATTTTAGGTACTTTACTCATTCACAGCTCCCCATGTTCATCCACCAGTGTGTTTTTTGCTGACTTCGGCCAATCAGTGTTAACAATCAGTGTTCACCATCAAGTGACACTTTATAATAACCATACAGCATTTTAGCAGGAGAGAAAATCATGGAAATTAAAGAAACTGCTGAACATTATAATTATTCTTTACTCGTAACTCCAGCTTTCCTCCAAGGGGACTAGTGTATTTAGCGTTCCATCATCAGAATAGGCTTTGAATTAGAGCTTAGAGGACCAAGAGTTGGTCCAAGGTCACCTACGTTGTCCCCCCATATCTGCAGGCCCCTAATCTAATTTATACTGCTGTTTTGGGCTGATAAGAGGAACCACAGGGGGTCCTATGGGGCCTGCAGGGCTGAAATGGTCACGGTGTCTCTCTCTGATTATTTCTGTAAAGTGGCCATCTACTTGGTCTTGTCCGTCATTTAATTATTTATTTATCATCTTTTCATCTCTTCCCAATCAGTATCGTTGAATCTTGAAGTCTTACATAGTCTTGCAAACTCTTATGAATCTTTTGTGTAGTAGTGCAATACAAATTTGATGTTATGTCCTTTCTACTCTTAATAATGAGCAACCAACTGCCCCCTTGGGGATAAATAACGTTAATTCAATTCAATTCAGTTCTTTCCCTCTGCCTTTTTTAGCCACACAAGCTCATTACGCTGGGGGAAAAGGAATGGTGGAGGAAACTGTGCCACACGCTGCTAATCAGATCTAAACAGCATGATGGTGTTTGTGTTTATGTTTGTGGGTGTGAGACATCACTCTGATTCCCATTATAACCCATGAGCAGAGGATCAGGGATCCTTCGAGAATCCGTACCAACCAGGATTTAATGAGCACTGAGGGTCATGACCCTGCAGAAATCTCACCTGACAGAGACAAACATATCATTGGAATCATGAGGTGGAAGCACTTACAACATGTTTAGTAAATCCACAAAATCAACACATTTTCAAACCATAGAATTATATATTTAGATATATTTGAAGGAAGATTGCTAGATCATCTCTGGCAGCAAAAAATAAATCAATTCAATCTTTAGGGAGATGATACAAAACCTGACAAATGCTGATGTGTTTGTTGCTGTAAGATCACAGTGTGCCAACGCGTGTGTGAAACATAAAAAAGACAAAGTACTCTCAGTGTCTCCTTTAGCCCACAGCTTCCTGCGTAATAAACACACATCCAGCCCTGAGCACTGGAGCATGCTGGCAACCGTATGTGCTGTACAGAACACAGAGTGGGCGTTGAAGAAACAGAACAAGCTACATGAACGAAGAGAGAATCCATCATTAAAATACATGAGGGGGGAAATTTCCTTTCACTCTATCAGTTTGAGTTGCTTCATTAGGGGAGAGTAAATATGCATTAAATATGGCACAGGTCGCCTGCCCTTCTGTCAGCACCAACAAAGAGAAGCAAACTGTTTTTCTTGCCTCTTTAATTATCAGACACTAGTCCTCTCTCCTCCATAAAGGATGCACAAAAGGATGCACTGGGGTTTTTTGTAGCCTTTCAAACCTCAACCCCTTTATCTTGCATTTCTTGTGACATCAGGCCTTTAGTTTTCTTTCCCCCTGTCGCCTTTTTCTCCAAAGTAGCTCATAAGCTATTGTGGAAATGCATTATCCCTCCTAACAGCTGCTGATAAGCTCACAGTGCACTGATGGAGAGATAGAAAGATGATGCAATCTGAGTTCAGGGGTGGAGGGGTTTATCAGACACAAGACGTTTAAGGTTGAAAGGGAATTTCAGCGATCAGATACATTACCAAGTACATTCACCGGACTCCACTACCAAGAACTTTGTGAATTTCATCAGACATTTATCAGCTGATCCTCAACAACAGGTCAAAATATGTTTATCTATCTTTCAACAACATGTCATATATTTAATCAGCAGAGTACACATTTCCTATTAAAGTAGATTATCGACTAAAAATCAACAGCCATGAAGTGGACTATCCAAATAAAGTGAAAGCAAAAGAGACAAAAAAAGTTGATAGTCTATAGATTATCTGAATAGTCCACTTCTACTAAACATCAACAACCATAAACTGTTGACATGTTGTTGAGAATTTATTGATAGGCTGGATGACGACAGTCACTTGACAGATTGTTGACTGTTTGTAAAGTCTCTGAAGCAGACTATTCAAATAAAGTCTTACCTTATTCACTCATATAAGTCAAAAACAGTTTGATTTTACTGACTGATAGGAGTAGCAACAATTGTAACGCTGTGTTTTAGAAACATACACTCACCGAGCACTTTATTAGGAATACTATACTAATACTGGGTAGGGCCTCCCTTTGTAGCCCATCTGTCTCAAGGTTCGAGGCATTGTGCATTCTGAGATGCTTTTCTGCTCACCACAATTGTACAGAGTGGTTATCTGAGTTCCCGTAGCCTTTCTGTCAGCTCGAACTAGTTTGGCCATTCTCCGTTAACCTCTCTCATCAACAAGATCCGCAAAACTGCCGCTCACTAGATGTTTTTTCTTTATTGTACCATTCTGAGACACATTTACTACCTTGCAAAGCTGCTGACTAGGAACGGTTTGCTCTTGCACAAAACGGAGGGCACATACTAAAATCCTCCTCACTGTGTACAACAAAGTCACCATTAACAACCACAGTCCCAAGATAGTTTCATGTGCTTAATTTTCCAATTAAGATTCTAAACACTTCAACCAACCTCAATCTTCTGGGCTCATGAATAAGTAATTAGATCTCCAACCGAATCGATTTCCGGTTTCAGTTACATAATAATGAGAGTGAGAAAAAATAACGTTATTTTGATGTCGTTTGGATTGGATTATATATGTATGTGTGTGTGTGTGTGTGTGTGTTTGGTGACGTTAGGATTTCATTAAAACCGAACCAATTAAAACTCGCTGACTGCAGGTTGTTTCAGAGTGTCAATTATGGGAAGCAATTATTTTCCACAGTGAGAAATAATTTAATCATTTACACAGAGTCACTGACAAACTGCTACACACTAAACTGAGGTGACTCTATGAAATCAAACCTAGCTTGACTGCTAGTTGAAAGGTTGCTTGATTGTTATCAACATATCTAAAAGGCTAACACAATGTTCCTACAACAAAGACAGAGGGTTGTTTATCGCACTGAAGACACAAGCACTGAGGTGGCCATGGATTAGAGTTATGCTTATGCATGAGTCTGCTGATGTGAGACACCATGGCCCTGCATAAACAAGAAAAGGAATTGTAGATGTAATCATAAACAAGAATAAAATAATATTGCTGACCAAATGACAGTTGGAAGTATTTGGATAACCACTTGTCCCAGTATCTACAAATTAAATCTTTCCCTTGTTTTTCCTCAGTTGTGATGATTTTAATTCTGTCTTTCATTCAACCTATTTGAACTGAGGTGGAAACTATTGAGGCACTATTGAGAACAAACCATTTAAATATATTTGAAATCCTTCATATGAAGGCACAAGTATAATTAATCCCTTGTTCCAGGTAGCCACTAGTAAGCTACTTTACAATCTTGAACTAACTCTGGAATGACTCCAATATTCTCTGACGGGACAAATGATCCCATCATTCTTTCATTACCTTAATTATCCAGCAACAGTTCTTTTTTAATGGGTAATGAGCTTTTTATAGGGCAACCAATTAGTGGCAGCCGTTGTGCAGGAAGACCTGAGAGATGGTAGAAGAATGCTGAGCTCAGAACACAAAAGGACAATAAAACTAAGGCTAAACATTGCTGGACTCGCCTGATTATGATGAACACTCAGCACCACTGAGCATAAGGTGGTGTAGGGAAATTAGTTTGGATGTGTGCATGCGAAGAAAAGATGGTGTATCGCCGCTAATTTAGCAAGGCTGGAAAAAAGGGAAACCTGTGTCCAGAACGACACCACAACAGATGGCTTAGCAACCTCATTAACATGATAATGACTCACCTCAAAAGTGCTAACAAAAATTTTTTAGCCCAAGAGCTAGACATTATCCCCAATATCAGGTTTTGAGGTGAATAAGCATAGGCTTGTAAACACTCTTGAATTGCAACACGTGTACCTTTCAGGGAGGTTTTACACAAAAGTGGTATTACTTGATTCTTCTCCATTCTTTAGACTAGAGATGCTGAGCTACAGTCCTTGAAGGTCAGTGCTGCATCTTTTGATGAATCAACCCATCAATTAATAACCATGTATCGTAGGTGTGTTAAAGCAGGAAAATCACTAAGCTTTTCTAGACTCTGGCCCTCCATATCATGAGTTGAGCAGCCACTTGATGATTTGTATGTTACAGACACGGCTATAACAATAACATTTGTCATGTGAAGTCTTTGGCTGCATTTTGACCCCTGAGTCGATGTAATCAATCATGTTAGAGATCAAATAGAGGACAGGCGCACAAAAGCACATGCTATTCTCCAGAAGAAAACACTCAGGCACACATTCTTGGCCACAAAGAACCAGACACAGGCTTTCTGCTGATGTCCCTGAGGAGATCAATAGTGGGGTATTGCATCACCCTTGAAGATTGGCGTTAAAGAGCATTGGATTTTGGTGTCTCTGCACTGCTGGGACGTATTTCAGCCCAGTTTTACCTTCAGCTACACAATGCCAGCTGGAACACGTTGACATAATTTGACTTAGTGTTGATTTTTCACGTTAGTTTATGAATAAGCAAAGCAAGTTAATAAATTAGTACTAAGTTTCAAGTAAAATACAGAAAAAGAAGAGGTATTTTTCATTGATTACTACAAGAGGCATGACCCAACTGATTGATAACAGAAAATGAGCTTACCTTTCATTTCATTTTAGAAAAAATAATTGTCCAGCCATTCTTTGGCATTTATTGACTGTTGAAACATGGTTTTTGTAAATTCTGCTTCAACCACACTGCACCACCTTAATTATGTGACAGTATTCATTGCTTTGTACCTGACATCACTTTGTGCTGAACTACTGTGTGAAGAGAAGCACTATTCACTGTGTACTAATTAGACAAGGTAATTGCTAATCCTATGACATATGTATGACTGTATTGTCATTACAGTTTGGAGTGAATGAAGCTTCCTTGCAAAAAAATATAATTGTTTTACTACCTAGTTGTGGAATGCTATATATATAGCTTTCTTTCAGGTCTATACATTTATAAAATAAACTTGATTTGAAAAACACCTGTGTTCTTTGCAACTGGAATACAGTGGGAATTGCACTGTCATGATTTATTTGTTGTATTTAATTCACTGGTGTGGGTTTATGCAAATAGATATTTTAAAAGGACTATTCTAGCCTTTGTGACAGATTGGGACTCATCAGTACAGAAATATGAATACAAATATGTTGTGCATGCAGTGATATTGAATGTGGAAAAGGGTTTTGTGAGTGGTGCTATTTTCATTTGCTCATTTACAGTCTTCATGAAGCTCTTAGTGTGGATTACGAATGAAAAATTCTGCATGACGAATTAGTCATAACCGATAATTTAAACTGCTTCTGATTTATTTAAAACTACAATAATGTCTAAACCAGCATTTTTGTGTGTGCGTGCATGCTTCTGTGTATACCAAATGCTCCCGGAATGACAGGAAATGAATATACTAACATTGTGGGACATTTTGTTGTTGCATATGCGTAGAAAGGCTTTTTTTTTTAAAGCAAAATGCAGATCTCCTTGAAAATATCCCTCTAAAAAAAACCTTCTGGTTACTGAGGTTTAGTTTCAGGTTAGGATTGAGTATAGGTAAAACAGTATCTAGCATTACCTGTACCCCTGTAACAAACCCTGTACAAGCCTGCGGGTCCGTGTTTAAATGCATTTGCCAAATCGCATAAAGTCAAGCACTGATATTCCATCAGTGCCCTGGGAAAATGAAACGGATATGACCACTGCTGCACTGACCATAAAACACATCAGAATTTCTATCAGCTTCTATAACACTATAACACTGTTCCTTCTTATTCTTAATCTCTCTTTCATCTCATGGCAAGATGCACTACAAGTGAAAGCAGAAAGGCCTTTCTTTCTTTACTTGTCTAAATATGGCTGAGGTCTCAATTTAACAAGCACTGTTGCGGCTATCCATTCAAATACAATTAAGAGCCATTCATTTAAAATTAGAATCAATTTAAGTGCCATTCGTTTAATTCATTTTGAAATAAGATTAAAGTAAGGGCCATTTATTATATTTATTAGCAGGATGAAACTCTGATGCAGACATATTGTGCATACATAATTCTGCTCCAAGGACAAATGAACACCAAACGTGTGCCGTGTATAATCATGAACAGCATTTTGTGCCAAATGATTCTTACAAGGGGCGGCTTGCTCTTTCTCCATTGGCTTCTCTTCTGCTTTGTGTGGATGCCCCTTGATCTTGTTAACCAGAGCCACCAGGCGCCCTTTAATGGATGTGTCCTGCTCCTCTTCTTCCTCCTCCATTGGAATACCTGGAAGAAGAAAGGAAACATCCTTTTAGAAACACTAATATTCAAGAAGCTTTTATGCTGTTGTCTTTAGGCAAAATCTTTTTAAACGTTTTCTTTGTTTTCCCTTTCTCCTCTTCTTTTGAACTTTAAATGTGATGTAAATGTAAACAATTTGTGAAGGTATTGTTGTCCTTGCATTGTATTCCCCCTGCAAAGGGGCCAGGGCCTTTACAACAACAGCTAGATATTAGAGTCATGAGGCCAGACACTAAACTATGACTTATCTGCAGAGGGATGTATTCTGCTGGATAGACGTTTAGAGAACCTATATCAGGTTTGTCTTATTCTTGTGAGTGACACACCAAGCACGCCCGCCAGGGGTCTCGCAGAACAGGAGGCGCATGAGACATCTCTTAAGTGCAGGGTCAGTGTTCTCTAAAACCGCTCATTTTATACCTCAGCCCAAACTTCCCTCAGCCAAAGATACTGCCCGCGTTGCACTCTGGGAGGTGGTCTGCTTTCACTGTATGCCTGCAGATGTGATATCAGATCGGGGACTGCAGTTTACCTCCAAGTACTGAAAAGCCTTTTTGACAATGTATAACTACACAATCAATCTGTCTTTGCACTTCCATCCTAATTCCACAGTCAGATGGAACGGGTGAACCAGGACCTGGACAAGCATCTGCACTGTGTTGTTGGGGACAATCCCAAGTCTTGGAGCAAAATCCTAGTGTGGGCAGAAATTGCGCAAAGCCAGTAGACAAAGTCATCTACTGGTAAGTCTCAGTTTGCTACAAGGCTTTATTCTTTCCCAGCCAGGCTTAGAGGATGTAGAAGGAAGAGACAGACCCACCCCCCAATCCTGTCAACAGGTATGGTTCTCCACAAAAAAGAATTATGTGCTAGTCTTTGCTTAATTTTGAAATCTGTTACTGATGAGTCCTCATGATGAAACCCTCCTTAAATTTATTTCTACCTGTGTTCGTTGATTATCTTGCTATTGTAATCCACTCAATAAACATAGTATGGTGTATACTTTTGATCCCCTCATGGAGACAAGTTGTTTAAAGTTTATATTTACACTACTCTGGTGTTAGACTCTCTCCAATTCTGCTCACTTCTTTATAACAGCTGCTGTTGGCAGCTTATTTAGTCTAAAATATGACAGTTTACAGTTAAAACCATTATTATTGATTTCATTAAATGCTACAAACTTCAGCACACATTCACATTTGTAAATAATTTGTGCACTATAATTGCTCATGTTTTAGTCATATAACAACTTTATATGCAAAACCTAAACACCACCACCATGATTTTTGCAGAATGAAATACACTACTGGCTTGGAAAATACCTACACGTTACCTACTTACCGCAGTGTAGACGAAGCTCACTGTGGAAATCATAGAGTTCCTCTTGAATGTCCTCGGGACATGGACAGTCCTCTCCCATACTGAAATTTAACAGCATGTTGATCTGAAAGAAACACAAGTATTGAACCACCCAGAGACTCATCTGTGCTGTAACATTGTGTGAAACATAACAAAGACCAAAGTAAGAAAATAAATAAAACGTCACAGAGAGAGGTCTGTTGTGATGGCTTTTGGTACTTAAAAGTATAATTATTTGCCCAGAAACATGAAGAATGAAGCAAGGGTACTTTAGGATTAGGAAGCACTGCTTTTAGACTTTGGCATTGCATCAAGAATTGAGGAATGAGAAACTTTGTGAATCTTTAAGACAGTACCTGTCACGGCCAGACCCGACAACACGAACACTACCACCCCACACCACCAGAGGTCACCCTCACCTGAGTTCTGACAC
>JAOUQW010000011.1:11263174-11278065 GCA_028565825.1 Olivaichthys viedmensis
ACTGATCACATCACAGTAGAATTGCGGGCAGGACAAAAAAATATAATAGCCAATCATTTTATGTCATGTTTGATTGACATAAAATGAGTCCTTTATGCTTGGGAATGCTCTCTAATGGGAGGTGTGTGTACACACACAAGTGAGTGTGCAAATAAGAGATGAAGGGAATATGACAATGACCAAAATCACTTTTTTGTTTCATACTTATAAAGACCACTCCTTTTTATCGTCCTTATTGAACATGATCTCATTAAGAGTATGTCCAAATTCGAACGAGTGAAGGCGATGTGGTTGGATTTTGATCGATTTCATACATTTATGAAAGGTACAAAAGGCACAAAAAAAAGGGTACAAAATCCAACCCCGCCCCTCTATCTCACCTTGATCTTTGCAGCTTCTTATACAAAGGAGTAAACGTTAGGAATTTGCTTGATTTCACCTTGTTACTCTAAGGTCAAAATGGCCTGAACATAGTCCCTATGTTTTAATATTTTTCATTAAGGAAAAAGCCACACAAATAAGGATTTCTGTTGGAAAATTTGTAGTATTGTTCCTTTTTGAAATTTTTTGCTCATTTTGACTGAAACAGAGCTTAAGCATTAAAGCTTCTTTGGGGGACACTAAAGAGGGGTTTGGTTCAGACAGATTTCTAAATGAGTTTCTTTAAACAGCTTCTAAATGGCTTCTGTTTTCATTGTATGTAAATGGCAAAATCCTAAAAAAAGATGACGGACCCTACATAGATTCTCTCTGTATTGTGTATATGTCTGTGGTAGATACAGGAAGAAGGGGTGAATAAAACCTCAGTAATTTGTTTCTTGCCCTCGTAATGTCAAACTGTATGCTTAATGTATGGTCTGTAATGCTCTCCCCTGGTTATTTTAGTAATATGAGTGCAGGGATTACCTTACCGCCCATCCATCTTCTCTCTCTCTCTCTGTCTCTCTCTCTCTCTCTCTCTCTCTCTCTCTCTCTCTTGCTCGCTTGCTGAGTGGCTAAATAATATGCTATAAGTCTGAATTATGCACTGATATTTCCAGAGAGTCCCCTTGATTCTACATCATGTTATTAATTCAGCTAGAAAGGTTTTTCTGAATTTTTTCTACATTGAGAGACATGAGGAAGAGAGCGAGAGGGAAAGATGGAGAGAGGACACGTAATCACAAAGTAAATGCTAACATTCTTTTGCTAATGACTGTCACGTTGTGCAGGTTCCGGGGTTCGGACACAGGCGCGAGGTTAACAGAAAACATATTTATTTGCAAGCTGAGCATTCAAACAGAGAAACACACGCTGACATTAACAACGAGAGACAACACAGGACAGATACAAGCGGGTATTTAAACACTTAGTAATTAAGGGAGACGAACGAGGGACAGCTGGAAACACTTAACAGCACTCACGTGTCACAAACAGGTAAACACAAGTTCAGGTCCGCGGTCATCGCCATGACGACCGCTCGCGTTATGTTGCGCGCTCAGCCGGGCGCGTGACAATGACAGGATTCCCTGAACTTGAAAATGCCATTTTTGATGACCTAGAGTGAGCAATCAGCGAATGATGTTCCGAATGATAATATGTAATATGTGCTAAATGATGTAGGTCGACTGTGTGAGACGTCTAATCATATCCCACTTTACATATGTACATTATTTCTCTGGGTTTAAATCAAATAGACTATTCTAAACCTATATTCATCTTTGATCAAATGGCAAATAGTGTAAAACATAGTGGCAAAGTGTAACCAGTTCTATACATACGGGATTAGCTAAGCCAGTGTCCCGCACAGCACCTTGTAATTTATTTTGGCCATATAAATGTCCAACCTGATCTCATGAAAGAATAGTATGAATTTAAATGAGCAAAGGCGATGTGGTTGGATTTTGTTCAATTTCATCTGAATGAAGTCAAAAGAAAATGTAGAAACTCTAACCTTAGCCTTAGTCATAGGAATTGAGTCATGGGGTTTGTTTCGAATTTGCAAGTGTGAGGCCATGTTGTTAATGTCTGATGCAACTTCATGAAGAACTTTATAATTAGATGATGAGCTTACTGAGGTGTGCTTGTGTTGGCAATGTATGGAAAAATACTTCTACTAAAGAGAGGCAATCTTTTGGGCTAAAAACCCCCACCTACACAGCTATGAGACAGAGGTGGATTAATTATTTCTGTCTTTAATATAATACCAATAACAACTGTCGAAGCAGTCCACTGGGCCAATAGGGTCTGTCTGCAGTTTTCAGAAGTTCATATAAATGAGAGCAGGTCTGAGTCGACGTGCTTTTAAGATCATATATGAGAATGTGGGTGTCTCTTTGAGGCTGTATTTTGAATATTCTAATTCTAATTTTGAAAGTAGGAAGAAGGAAGTCATTGGAATTCATATATGTGCATGTATTTTCACAATTTTTTTTTAGCCAGCAAGCTAACATGAGCCAACCAGACAGGATTTCTGAGGAGATTTTTTAAGTCATATTCATAAACGTTCATAATCTTCACTGCTAGATCACATGAGCTATTCTGCCAAAATTCATAAATGTTCATCACACTAGCCAGCTAGCTAACATAATATAGCTTCACAGTATATCTCAGAAAATCTTTGAATTTTACATGTATCAAGTTGTAAGAAAATGTGCGAACGCTAACCCTGGCCCTAACCCTTAACCTTAACCTTCGTAGCTTTTCATCGGAGATGTGTGAATAGTTACAAATTTGCAAGTGTGAGATGCTGTTGTTACAGACAGACCCTTCTCCACTAGGCTTTAGTCCATAGTGCTGACTTAGGATCCGTTTTTTATTCTTATTGCCCTGGTTGCCATTATATGGACAAAAGACGTCTCGTTCTGAATCAGCATTCCTGCTCTTAATGCATGCAGGTCCAGATTTGTTTCCTGTGCATATAGAGTACAAACGTACAGCTGCATTCTGCAAGGTTTAATAATCCTCTGGGGTCGTCTGGGGTTTTTGCCTTTCTCATCATTATGAATACCATTATATGCATCTAAATAGCTGATCCTAGATAAGCACTCTTATTCTGAGATGTCTAATGCAGATTTGTTCCCTCTGATTTCCCACTGAGTACAGTCTTAGTTTTATTCAGCAGGTTTTAATGATCCTTTATTTTATCCCGAGCACTGCATGAACTAACTTGCATCTGTTAGAACGTACTGCTTGTAGTTAGTTGCTGTATTCTGCACAAAAGCCATTCAAAGTGTGTTTCTGAACCCATGCTGACCCATTCGGCGTAGGTCTAGGTGCATCACAGCTAAGGTGTGTGTTAGCGAGGTGTTGTTTTGAATGCATTTCCCACCAGGGGGTCAATAAATGTTACAGATTGAAGCGCGAGAAAAAGGCTGGGATCGATGGAGAGACCAGCAACATGTGCGCTTGTTCTCTCTGGGATCCTTTAAGCATGACGGAGCTTGATGATTAATCACTGGAGCAAGCTCTTCCACGCCTCTACTCTCGGCATGGTGTTCCTTCCCTACTGCGGCGTAGCTTGTAAAAGAACTGCTGACCTGGTTGGGGTTTCTGACGCTCTATGAATTAGGGAGGAATCTGATCCGAGACCAGCACCCTACAGTTTTTATGAATACGGTGAGCCTTGTATATGTTTCACACTGGCAGTGTTTTGCCATTTTGCGTGGGTTAGCATCACCAGGTTCAAGTCATTTCAAGTTCTGCCAGCTTGCCCAGTAGACTGAAAATCAGTTTGGCATTTGTGTTCACAGCACAATATAGATGTTTTTAACAGGGTCATGTTTTTTAGAGTTGGAACAGCAAAGCGGCAGCCTTTTTCTAACACGTTTTCTAACACGCTGAAGGAAGGACTAAAATTCATAGACAGATTTCAGAATGCAAGGCCCACAACCAGTCATTTTAAGCCTGACTGAAATGTTTTCCGTAACATGAATATTGGCTCAAATAGGGGTAGAACATTTCTAGAACGATGGCTGTGTTCACTAGATGTTTTTTTTTTGTGTGTGTGTGTGTTTGTGTGTGTGTGTGTGTATAGAGTGCTTTTTTGTGCTGGTATCATTGAGTTCTGCATTGTATATGATTGTACCGGTGTGGTGACCTAGGTGATCTCTCCCTGCTAAGCTGGTCCTCGTTTTTTCAACAATACATTCCACTCTTTCGTTTGTATCTAAAATCTTCAAGAAGCATTGAGAATATTGCATACACTGAATCACATTTGTAAGCAAAAAAAAACCTTTATACAAATTATTGATTGCAACTTTAATACTTTGCCCTATTCCAATGGATTTACTATAGTTTTCTACTAAAAATTCCCATCTCTGGGGGCTTTATGCGTTATAGTAATCCACATCTTGTCATGCATGATATATGTCATGTCATGACCTTTATTCTACTGCATTTGGCCCATGTCATTCGCTTTGATGATTAAAATTGGAGGGATATATTAAAGAGCATGCCATATAAAACATTAGCCACATGTCCTCACTCTTTGATGTGCATCTGCATCGGTCTGCATCCTAAAATACATGCACATGTGCTTGTACACACATAAACATGTGAATGAGTGATTTTGTAATGCATCTCTAGCTTGAATTAGAGGCTCGTTCCATTATAAACATTTTAAAAGGCTCACTGGCCAGTAAAAAGATGTTTGAGTAAATGTGGCTCAGGAGGTCCTTATTTGCGCTCTTAATAAAAAAACATTTAAATTTTTTTTTTTTAATGTCTGTGAATAACAAGCATTATCCTACCAATCTTAAACCAGTGCTCGTCAGCCAGCCTTAAAATGACAGACTCTGTTTTTCTCCATGTCCACCCCCCCCCCCCGGCTGCTCTCTTCCTTCTCTTTTATCATTACAATTGCATAATTGCAGCTCTGTGAAATGGGAATGGGAAAAATACAAAGGCAAAATTGCATATGCCCAGTACATATGTATACCAAGCCTCCTTTTTTCATCCCTTCCCCCTTTTTCTCAGCACCCTCTCTTCTCTCTTTCTCTTCCCCAGTTTCTCTTCCACTACTAGTTGGGCTAGGTGAACCATACAAAACACACCATATGTTACTCCCAGTTCCTGGCTCATTAGGTTCCAAGCTACTTACTCTGGGGCTGCCTCATACTCTGCAGGCGGCCAGATGGATCCCCAGCAATCGCTCAGTTTTACTCATCAGCATTAGCACTGAATATGCAGTGGCTTAACTTTACCTGGAGGTCTGCTCTGGATGCGTTAATATTCCTCTTTTTTTTCATAAACATAGTGAGACCAGGGAGGTCTTTAAAAGAGAAAACAGAGCCCACATGGATCAGCACTTTAGAAATTCTAATCCATGTTGCTTTTAAAGAGCCTGAAAAATATGGCTATGGAAGAATTAAACCCAGACCTCTGTTGTTTCATGTGCACTCTGTGGGATTTGTGAACACTGCAGCCTCCCACGTGTACCCACATGTACACTTGGCGCATCCAAATTTTGTGTATCAAACCTGTTAAGAGCTTTATTATATAAGTAGGAATTTTTTTTTAATTACACTACCTCCTTTTGGATTTGCTTTCTCCTAGAATCACACATGGACCCTTTTTAATTAATAAAGCATGGATTGGATAAGAACCTGCAGAACCTCTCACTTTTGGTTAATGATTGGAATTCAGTCTTCAACAAGTGCCCACAACTTACCTTTATGTCAATCTAATGTGCTAACAGAAGGCTTCCATTTTGACCTCAAACAGTCTGGCTTCAATCCCCTCCAGCCTGAAAATGCCACATCTCTTATGTCAGTTTTAATTATGAAACCTTTCAGCCTTATTTGACACAGTGGATCATTAGATATTGCAATGAGCTCTGTAGTATTTTTGCTATCTTGAATACTGCACTTAATTGGTTTGCCTCTTATCTCCAAAACTGTTCTTATTTACTGGAAAAGCTCCATCTCATTTCCTCAGTGGCTTTGCTGTTCTTCCACTATACTAATTTTCTCCGATTAGTTAGTATTTTTGTGGTTTCTTATATTACCTCTACATAGGCAATTCATCTTTATATGTTTTTTTTTTTACCAGTGTTATAAATTATATCCTCCATTTCTAAATATTCCAATGACATATCATTACCATCAGACCTTAACAATATGTAATTACTTTATGTACCAAATATTTCCCAAAGCCAGCTCCCAACGCTAATAGTACGGCTCCTGCTGCAAAGAATCTTGGGATTGTCTTCTACAAGAATGTGCATGCAATAGCCTAGACCTGTTGAAAAATCGTCCATTACATAAGGAAACTTTATTTCTGTTTCAGTTTTTTCAGCACAGTTGTGGTCCAAGCATTTACACACCTTGTATTTCTAGGTGTGTTTGGACCTGATTAGCTACCGATTGGTGTCCTGATACATTCGAAAGTCCACTTCAGCTTATTCAAAACACAGCTGCATGCCGCATGCACAACAAACCAAAATATTTCTTTATATCCAATCTGTCACTTGCACTCCGCCTTGCGCTGCGGTGCACGTGACCCAGCGTGGCGGTCGCCATGGCAACGGCCACCACGTGTGCGACCACGCGCTTTTGTTTGTACTTAATTGCCCATGTCCTGTGATGTTATTCACCCCACCTGTGTGTCATCAGTCTGTGTGATCAGTGTATGTACTTAAGCCCTCTTGTCCCTGTCCAGTTTGTTGGTTATTGTTTTGTGTCATGGTTAATGTTAAGTGTAGTATCTGTATGTTTCAGTGTAAAATAAATGTTCACCTGTTTGTTTCAAACGGCTTGCGCTTGTGTCCTGCCTCCGCCACTACCGAAACCGTGACACAATCAAAATACCAAAGGTATTACTCCGACCCACCACCTGCTGCCCATAGAGATTCAACATGAAGTTTAAAATATCAGTGACTGATTTTGAAATCTAAATCAGGGACAAATGTGATTAATGTGACGATGTGTTTTGTTTTTCGCCACTGTAAGTGCTAAGTCTTTTTATTTAGGCCTTTCAAGAATCATAGTCATAATCCATAGCAAGTGTAGGATACAGGCAGTCAGGGTTATTGCTGAAATATCAATGATCAGAAACATAAAATACAGCAGTCAAAACCCAGAGAAAAAACTCAGTATGGCACATACTGTATATCCGAAACTACACCCTATTCACTATATAATGCGCTAATTTGAGAGCCCACAATTTCATAGTCTTGTCTGAAAGCATACTGAACAATACACTGTATTTTTTTTAAATCACACATTGCTCTGCTGTAGATAGTGTCCAAACTATTTGTTCTAGAGCGGGCAAAATTAGCCATAATGCATTATTTGCATTTATTTATAGTGAATACAATGGGGGTTGGGACAAATCTAAACTGAAGACAGTGAGATACAGTCAACTCCAGAATTATTGAGCACAAATGCATATATAAAATAACTAACTTGTGGAATGGAGAATATTTTTGATTAAACAAATATCATTCGGGATGTGGTATAGTTTGAGGAGACTGAGGTGGCTGTTGCTGTTGCTGCAACCATTTCTGTGTTGATATGAATAGATGTTTGGGGTCATTATCTTAAAAGATCCATTGGAGTCTTAACCTCCTGGCAGGGAACCAGGTTTTGGGATAAAATATCCTGGCACTCCTGGCGAAATTCGTGATGCTATCAATAAAAAAATAAAATAAAATAAAAACCCTGAAATTATTTTATAGTGGGTATCATATGCTTTTCCTTTTATGTAGTATGCATTTTTCGCCAAATATTCTGATGGTGTGCAAGGACAAAAAGTTGGATTTTGGTTTAATTTAACCAAAACATGTGATTCCAATTGTAGTGCAATTTATGGTTTTGCTCTCAGGAAGGACTTTTTTCATGCAAACCTTCCAAACAGCTTGTTGTTATGAAGGTGGTGGGATTTTGAATCTTGACAAATCAATAATCAACTAAGCTGTCCATTTCTGAAACTGTGATCTTTAGGTTCTCCTTTGACTCCCTTAGTATGACCATGCAGCCAAATCCTGGCAAATTTTCAACTGTTCCAGACATTTGAAACTTATTATGACCAATTTTTTTATATCTATTACCTGACTTGTGCAGGTCAATGAACCATCTCTTTTATGTCGAAAGATTTTCCCCATGGTGATGGTTAACAAAGGGATTTTACATGTGTGTAGCGCCATATCGTGACCTTAGTGTTATAAGGTTCTATCTGGGTGAAGAGTCGTTCTGAGATATGGAGCTTCAAAGTTTTAACATTCTAGCTAGCAAAACTCTAAAGTACTGTCATCTACATTTACAGCTCAACAAGGTCGACACTTTAAGATTACTACAAATTTATATTATCAAAATTCTGAGATAATTATAAAGTGGATTTTTGAACACTGGCCAAACACAGATAGAACCTTATTATTTAGTAAGCTCTAATACTGTTTGGTTTTATAAGGTTCTATCTGGCTGTTTCTCATTAATCAAGCCCTCAATCTTAATAAATTACTAATTAATGGTATAACTCAGTGGAGAAAGAGATTTTTAAGATAAATACTTTCTAATGTGCCACAATGTTTACACATTGTAAGACCAGCAAATATGGTAGACCAAGACCAATTTTGTTTTGTACACGTGCGCTGCAAAACATCTGCAGCTGAAAGTTTTTTTCTGAAAGTATCCCACAGTGATGAAGTTTGAGGTTAACTCATTTTCGACCAAAATGCCAGATAGAACCCTATAATACTGAGGTCATGATATGTGTATTCAATATGAAAGAGCAAACATATTTCTAATGCTGGGGTAATGACGATACAAGTTGACTTTTGTATGAGTTAAATATTTCAGATGCATAATAAAGCTTCCTGCCAGCCATGTCGAATAATTTTGATATTGGTTTATCACGGTTCTTTCTCATGTGCAGTAAATTACTTCTCTCTCTCTCTCTGCCTTTTGGGTTCAGGTTGCCAGGTCGGCATTAAAAACCAGTGAATTCCAAAACTCAAAATCTGCCCCTTCCAAACCTTATACACTGCTTTTAAAGTCCAATATTATGACTTGAATTGCAACATGTACATCAATATTTAAAAGTAAGACCATGGGTTCTATTTTCATGATCATGATGCACACTAAAAAACAAGGCATAACATCACAGCATTGTATATTTCTGGTATTTTCGTGAGCATCAGCGCAGATGGTAACATGGCGCAGAGTGGCACAAATGTAAAAAGGGGTTGGGTTTAAATGTATACATTATTAAGAGGTGTGGTTAGATTTTCTGCTGCAATATCCAAACAAATCAACTCCTCTTATCCAAGTATAAAGTATGCGCAGTGCAGCGCAGTGACATTTCCATAATGGCATTAGATTTTACTTACAGAGTTCATATAAATTTTTAGAGGTAGATTTTATGTCAATATTTTAGTGGTAGTGTCACCAACACGGTGGCTTTGATACAAGTGCGCACGTTTTTATTGGAATGCCAACCATCCGAAATCCCCAATCATGGATCTTTCTCATGTGCAGTAAGTTACTTCTCTCTTTGCCTTTTGGGTTCAGGTTGCCAGGTCTGCATTAAAAAACAGTGCAATTCCAAAACTCAAAATGCAATGGGTTAAATATACAGATATCAGGCTAATGCAGAGATGGACTGGCACAAAAGAGAAAATGTGCAGAAGGTCAAAGATGAATATAGACAAAATGACACAGAGTACACCATCCGTGTGCTACAGTTACACGCACAGAGCATAGTTTTCTTATAAACAGTATAAAATACAATATTCATGCTATATTGTGCAGTCTAGGCCTGCAATAAAAAAATTTAATTTGCTTATTTAAGTTTGCTTCCACAATGTGATAAATGCCAAATTCTCATTTTGTGTTTTTATCAATGGAAGTACATATATGCAGTGATGGAATGGGTCACTGCATATATGTACTAATTATGTCTGGTCACATTACAAGCAAACATCTTTTTAAATGGTTGAAAAATGAGTTTCTCTGCAAAACACAATTTCCGCCATGTCTGTTTATTAACAAATCACTACATATCGCGGGAGAATTAAAGCCTTGTGCCCGAGAACTTTATCTAGATAATTTGCTTCACACCAGCTCCAACAGCAAAAACTATTTCACACAAACATTTACAGTTTTATTTATGTAGGCATATGTAGAGTTATTGGAACTTTCAATGATTTTGAAATCATTTTTTGAGAGTGGGCCTAAGACATATTTAAACATTAAACTTGAACATTTGTGCCTGTTCACAGTTGCTTTCTGGCTACGCCACTGAACCCAAATGAGAAATGTGACTGACTAACAGACGCAGTTCTGAATGTAAAGTAACAATATCCCAGTATAGTCAGTAGGTGACATGTAAGCTTTAAATCATGCTGAGCTCAGTGACAGTATTTAAAGTGAGGAATTCTCTGCAGAGCTGTAAAGGTGTGTGAGAAACAGTATTGAAATCACATATGGGGTTACAAGAGGACAGTCCTTTGGTCCACATGGCACAACTCATTCAGAGCTCAGACCAGCTGGGGCTAATTCTGAGTGACACACATTCCTCTTCCAGTGAGGCAGTGAGTGATGGAGCATGGACTGGTCCATCTGTGGTGGAGATCAGATTAGACACCACATCGCCTGTCCTCTCTGAAACTCCCTATTCATCACCTCCCCCTTCCAGACTGGCAGCATGCCAGAACACCAGCCCTGCTTCCCCTCCCCAACCCCTCCCCAACCCTTCAGCCTCTCCATCTGTGTTTTTCTCCCACTCAGTCTGCAAAAAAAGCCCCCCAAACAGACGACAGGCATAAAGAGAGGCTTATTATTTCTCTCCCCACTGTTAACACCAGGCCAAACTGCTGTTATTGCAGCACCAAACATACCTCAGCATGCCGTTACATCAATAATCCTACTGGGAGGACAATGTGTTTATGTTGTAACTACTAGAGTTGACTTAAATCAATGTCAATTTTAAAATAAATGCTTCAAATTGCTAAAGGTTATCAGATAGCTATAGAAGCCCACAATTCAGACACGTATTTAATGGTGCTTCTATGTTACAGAAATGAGAAAGCCTGCATGACTTACGCCACACATGGTGGAACCCCGTCCCCCTGAGGAGAACATGGCTCAAACTCCTCCAGAGTGGGACACTCGGCTCCTCCGCCTACGTTGAACTGCTGAATGTGCCGCGTGCGTGTGCGCTGACCCTTGGGCCCATTCAGGTCGTAGCATTCTTTTGAGCAGGACGTCCATTCAGACCACTCGGTCACCTCACAGTCTTTGGTGGTGACACATGCCTGGTATGTGACTGGAAGGATTTGTTGATCGCACAGGCTGCAGAAAAAGAGGAGAACTTGTCATTTACCAGTTGATTAACCCTCCTGTTGTGTTCCCTACTTAGCAGGAAATGTCCCATTGACACAGACCATTCCTTTTAATTTTATTACACAACAATTGTACAAGTTACTTTAAAATTCATATTGTCAATTATTAGCAATATAAATAATATTTATGAAAATAGACAAACAAAACCCATGCTTCCCATGCTTTGGGATTCTCATGATGGCAAGTTGTGTGTACAGGTGGGAGTGTGACAACAACTAAAAGGATCCTTTACCATTTACAAAGACAAGTCATTGTATTTGCCCTTGTTACTTGTACCTGAACATAATCTCTAGAATATAAATATATTTTTTTATGTTTTTTTTTTTCATGATCATTACAAAAATTGATCCAAGTACTTTTTTATTCTAGTATTGTTTGACTTTTACAAAAGATTTAAAATGGGTTAAGTGTTGGGCGCTTACAGATGTACAGATGAAAGGTGTTGCTTTTTAGATTCAATTATAATCCAATATACAGTACGTTTCCTTTAAAGACAGGGACTTAACACTTCAAGAATAGTATTTATGCATTACGCATTACATTTGTAAATAAAATATAATGACAGAGGACATAACGTCTTCTCTTCCACTCCTACAAAACGTTTATTATCCGTACCTAGCCAGCGTTACACACTAGGTCTGCAAAAATCACTTAAAAGACTTAAATATTATCTCCTCAGAGTTGGAATCAAAACAGCATATAATAAAATGATAATCTCTGATCCTACCCACACACATGATTATGGTTTACAACAAAGAATTTTCAGACAGATAAAAATCCTAATGCTGCTTAAACTCTGACCCAAATTCTCTTCAGGATTATTTTTGTTTTCAGTTGTTTGTTTGTTTGTTTGTTTGTTTGTTTATTAGCTCCAGCATATTTTGCAAGTAAAATATAACGTTCATGAATTTTAATTAACTGATATCAAAGCATATTTTCCATAGAATGATTTAAACTGTGTTTCTCTCGGCAGGCCCTAAGAGACTCATAGGTGGCAGAATTTCTCTTCCTGCTGTGTCCTAATTACCCAGTTCAGATTGGGGGGTTGGTTGATTCAGAAATTTTCAAAGCATTATGTATCAACAGTTCACAATACGATTCAGAGCCACACTGTCAAAGACTAGCATGAGTTATTGAACTTGTTTCGCTTCACTTTTTTTTGCCCTCATAGCTTGTGGTCACAAGCAGAATGATCGCGCACACACACACACACACACACACACACACACACACACTCTTGATCCTGTGCACAAGCCACAATAATGTGGTCATCAGTGTCAGCTAAGCCTCTTTGGTGGCTTCTGCCATCTGTGAGGTCACTGAGTAGCTCAAACGTGACACCACTTTTTTCTTTGACACACACAGTTTCACTGCTGTCAGTCCACATACCATAACAGATACACACACGGGTTTCTAATCACAATGAGGTAAAAGGAAGAGTAGGTCAATTTTAGTTGGACTATGTGAATCATAGTTACTGAAGCTTAGCGCAAAAAAGACACATAAGACATGGAAGAATTGGATACAGTATGAAAAGCAATGCCATATAGCATGGGTGAATGTATTCATGACCGCCAGGACATGAAGAATATGCTTTCATAGCATGAGTCCAAGCATGTACAGTGATCCAAAGTATGTTTCAGTCAAGATGCATTCATTTCCACAGCAACTGTACCCAAGAGGCATTTGGCAGAAACTAATATGCAGGAGAATTTATTAAGTCTTATATAAATAAATAAATTGAAAAAATAAAACACCTGACCATATTTTTACTTTGGAAGAAAGGATGAAGAAATGAAGAGACAAAAGAACATGCAATATTTCAGATCAAAGAAGGAAAACAACTCAGCAATTAATATTAGCAGCCAGAAGGACATAAAACTTTTGTTTTCATGAACTCTTCTGTGGTACTTCTGCCAAATTCAAAACCAGCCAAAATAAGAAATGAGAAATATATTAAAACTTTAATGATTCTTAAGGAGTAATTAAAGACTTTAAAAAAAGAATGAAGAATAAGGAATTTTTATTTTATTTTATTTTATTCATTTTTCATTTATGCACTATAAACAAGTACTATAATAAATAACTACTTAATAATTTGTAATGAGATGATGACAGTTACTAAGCATTTAGTCATGATGATTGTTTGATGCACCAAAGTAAATGCTAAATATTTTACAGCATTTATTAGTGTCAAATCAATTATTAGTTAATATTAGTTGCTTTGTTTAACCCTACTTAATCTCAGAGCATATTATTCAGTAACCACTATGAATTAGTAAGTAACTACAGTGAAAATAATAGGAAAATGTATGTAGTTATGAGAATGAGGAATTTAAGTCTGGTCCCGCCAGCAGTCATGACCTCAGTATTATAAGGTTCTATCTGACATTTTGGTCAAAAACAAGTTAACCACATCAACTTCATCACTGGGGGATACTTTATTCTCCTGTGATGTTATTTTTTAATTTGGTGTAATATTTGAAAAAGTAAAATGTTCCAAACTCACAGATAAACTTGGTTTTATAAGGTTCTATCTGCTAGCCAATCAGCATCCAGGATGAATACACAACATAGACAGCTGGGGTCAATAAATTTGTAGGTTCTATTTACACGCTGACCGAAAAGATCTGACTCGAAACCTCAGTATGGCGAGTCAGAAGAGAAAGAAACTTTCAGCTGCAGATGTTTTGCAACACTAATGTACAAAACAGAATTGGTCTTGGTCTACCGTATTTGCTGGTCTTACAATGTGTAAATATTGTAGCACATTAGAAAGTCTTCAGCTTAAAAAAGTCTTTCTGTGCTGGGTTATTACCATTTATTAAGACTGAGGGCTTGATTTAATGAGAAACAGCTAGATAGAACCTTATAAAACCAAACAGTATTTGAGCTTACAGAATAATAAGGGTCTATCTGTGTTTGGCCAGTGTTCAAAACTCCACTTTATAATTGTCTCAGAATTTTGATCATATTAATTTGAAGTAACATTAAAGTATCGGCCTAAATGTAGATTACAGGACTTTAGAGTTTTACTAGCTGGAATGTCAAAACTTTGAAGCCCCATGTGTCAGAACAACTCTTTACCCAGATATAACCTTATAACACAAAGGTCATGAATTGTCAATTTGTCAACAACCAACACAACATGCTCATTAACATCTACTTTAACCAAAGAAGTTGAACTAAAGGGTTGAAATTACGGCATGCTGCACCATGTCGCTGTCTGATAAAAACCACATATCTCCAGAAATTCAATTTTTCAGGAACATGAAAAAACCCTTTTTCATAGAGTATCATACAAAATAAATCCGAAATAACTGAATTTAGACACATTTTCAGCTCAGAAATAAAAATGTATCTTTATGATGTCGTCAGTGTATAATTTTATATTTAAAATGGACTTACGTGGATTGTAGGCGTACGTTTTTTTTAGGGATTCCAACGGTTATCTTATGAGTCTGTTATTTATATTCCTGAAATCCAGTCGGTGTGACATTAGCAGAGAGTAGTATTGCTATTTTTGATCAAAATAAGCATATTTAATTTATATTGAGATTTCTAATATCT
>JAOUQW010000011.1:11286960-11307135 GCA_028565825.1 Olivaichthys viedmensis
TCGTTGCGTGTTGCACCATGGTCCTGTAGAAACGACATTTCATTTCAATGTATACGAGGTATATGGAGAAATGACAAAAAAAACCTACTTGAACTTGAACTTGATGTAGACCATGCAACGGCTACCAGGCAGTGAGGGCGAAAGCTAACATCTGCTTCCTCTAAGACATGTGAAGCTGGAGGAGAGTACTAACTGCCCTCTTCCATATACATGAGTTCAAAGATGCCCACATTTGTCTAGTGTCATTCTGATTGACAGCAGAGAAAGGAATGCTGTCCTTCCCACTCAGGGAGCAGGGCCATTTATGCTCTTGGACTTCCAGCCACTGACGACTATGGCATTGTTGGTGAGTTGCAAACTTGCCATCTTCTGACAATAGAGCAAATGCTAATTTCATTTTTTAATTAAATTTTATGGACAGCCATGTGTCCTGTGAGGTCTTAAAGCAATCACCTGTGCTCAAAACATATACAAATGCACATAGAGACACACAAAAACAGACAAGTTAAAATGTTTCCCTTACACAAAACCTATGACTCTTTTTAGTTGGTCAGCCCAAACAGACAGAGAGAGGGCTAAATTTTTCCCTAAAGTCTGTACTCTTCTATTGTTAAAAGAAGACAGCCCTGCACTGTACACACACACACGCACACACACACACAATAAACCGTTGCCCAAATATGGAGGGGTGTGACGAGGCACCCAGTGACAGCTTGAGCCGCTTGCACACAAAGCGCATGCTGTTTAGCCCTAGCTCTGTGAAAACACACACACAAAATCCTTTGTCCTTTATCCTTTCTGCACCAAATTTAGAAATGTTCTCTCCATTTAAAACCGTAGCTCTCCAGCTACCCTGCATGCATACAAATCCTCTGCTGCTGAGTCTTCATTTATTCTGATACAAAGAAATAAATCAAGTCTAATCGCAGGCACCATTAACACTATAGCCAAAGACTAATTAGGTAGAAAGGGAGGTGGTGGATATAAAAGAGCCAGCGCAGCTCCAAGGACAAAACAGTCCAAACATGCAATCACAGGCAGACTTTTGACGCTCTGCCAAGGTCACGCCTGCTGATGTGTTTGGGCTCCTGTGTTGATTGCATGCAGCAGGTTTACAGCTGATTAAATTAAGCAACACTTTCAGATTATTTCTTTTATTTTACGAGGAATTCCCCATTGAGAGAAAGATTGTATTTTCTAAGGTAACCTGAATGGATATCTAAAGCACCTGCAGAAGCTAGTTAAAACACACAGTGAGAGTTAATTCAGAGTTAATTCAGTGGTGGATTTTACACACTGGGTCATGTTTAGCTTCAACTGTGGCATGCATACATTGTATTTATGGCTACAGGGATGGACTGGAGATCAGTCATAAAGGATGGGTCACAGTAGGAGTCACAGTCAACAATGCAGCCCGCCTCAAGACATCTGAACAAACTTCTTGGTTATATATGTCATGCTAGCGGGGAGGAAAACAATTGCAAACACAGAGAGAGAACTGAATCTGAGACTTGCAGGAAATCTGCCCTTCAGAAAAAAAGACATTAGCCAGAGCAGGAAGCAGGAGGGTGGAAGAGCTTACATCATGATGATATATCTGGGTGTGTGTTTGCGTTTGTCTGTGAAAGAGAAATTCAGACAAAATAGTTTTGTAATTTAAACTGACACGTCTCCGATCTCTTAATGTGAGTTCTTGTTTTCTTGATAATGCGCTGGCAATACTGTAACTAAATAAAGGTTACTGAATTAAACAAAGAGAGAGAAAGAGAGAGACAGCATGAGGTCCAGCGGTTCAGTGCTCTGGATGGTGCACACACAGCGGGTTTACAGGCTCTACGCTGCCTCTCTGATTAACATCCCATTCACATCACTCAAGCATATGCTGTGATCTATTGTGACCGATGTCTTTTCACCCCAGCTACATTTTACAGAGAGTGCTGTAATTTGTCTCACGCTCTGCAGCATTAAAATAGAATCAACCCAAAAATGTGAAAAAATACTAATTAAACTTAATCACTGCATGGAGTCATTTAAATCTGCAGCAAACAGAACAATTAAGCATTTAATTTCTCTTAAATCTCTTAACTTTTAGCTCTGTGTACCAGCACAGAGAATGCCTTTAAAACATTAGGTAACACTTTTCTTATGGGACAACTGGCATAAACCTACATAAACAATTATAAAGGATTATTTTAATAGGCCTCAGCTGATATGAACACTGTTTTCGTTGATGTTGTCAAGTTGACATAAAACCTGAGTGACATAAAGCTGTGTTATGACACCTTCTGGCCTGACTTACATTAAAATGTCATGACAACTGACTTTGTAGCTCAGTGTACTTCTAGTTTGTCAGAGCAAATAATGGTGTCATGTAGCTTGCCAAATGAGGGTGAACAAAGCGAACAAAGATAACATTTCCAAAAGATACTCATCCTGAACTCAGCATTTGGTGGAAACATCAACATGAAAACCGGATGTATAACACTGTTACATTGTGAAGGTCTTAACAGTGACAGTCATTACACTGTAACAACAGAGTTATGCATATTTTCTCTGGCCTATAAGTAAAGTGAGTTTCATATTTCTGTTTTTATGAATGCTTATGACAATGTCATGACACCATAATGCAGAGTTATGTATATTTTCTCTTGAACATAACTTACAGTGAGGTTGTTCTTATGTTTTACATGTCACATCATCACCATTACATGACTCTGACATACCAGAAGTACATTGAGCTACAAAGTCAGTTGTCATGATGTTCTAACTTAAGAATATTTTTTTTAAAGTTATAACACAATCTTATGTCAACAAAAATCTGTCATTTTATTCAGGTGTTATGTAAACCTGACATTAAAATTGACAAAAGCAGTCTTTATAACAGCTGACGCCTGTTGGAAAAAGCCTTTATAAATGTTTATGTAGGTTTATGTCAGTTGTCATAAAGGGCTTAAGCAGGTGACATGCAGGTGTACTGGTAGTTCCTATACTTTTGTAGTATAGTATATAGTTTATATACTTTTTGTCCATAATCTGTGTGTGTGTTTGTGTGTGTGTGCATGCGTGCGTGCGTGCGTGTGTGTGTGTGTGGAGGATGGACATAATCCATCAGGTTTGGGTCTAGAAGTGAAAGAACAGTGTTGCACAATCGGGTGGTGGGAGAGACAGCCACCTTGTCAGGTTTAAACCCAAATCCCTCAAAAGACCTGGCTGTAGCTAAACCTCACATATCAAAACTGTCTGGCACACTTTGCATTGTGTAGGCCTTTAGCTCTATATCTCTCTAGGCTTCAGCTCTCTTTTAGGAGGAAGCACACATTCTTTGTTTAGTGCTGAATTTTAGGCTAGTGTAGGACAGCCTGTCCATCAGCACACCTACCACTGCAGAGCTCTGACCCCTGGAGGCTTTCTTAAAAAGATCACACTTAGAGCTATATTAGAGACCTATAGCTCAGACACATGGCCAAAACAGCATTTTTTTTTTACCTCAAATGAAGCCTTAAAAGCTCTGTCCCATTTCCTATAACCCAATTATTTGAATGTACAGTACATTATTTATGTCTCCCCACTTCACTGGCTACTTTATCCAAATACTAAACACAACGAACTGAATTATTTAATCTGTATCAAATCATAACTAACAACTCAGGTATCGGTATTAAGAATAGGTATAGGCATATACTGTATATTTAATAGAATCATTACAATGTCTAACAAAACAAATTAAATATCAGATATGGCAAATTTAGTGCCATCTTATAGACAAGGAATTAGCCGATATAAATACTATGTCCTGTACTGCTGACACATGAGTGAACATCCACAAAAGCAAATGAGAGATAAAAACCATATTTTTTCTAAGTTTTACCACTAAAATACTGACATCAATTCTGTAAGGGAAATCGAATCGTGTATCATTACGAAAAACTGCCAGCACACACTCAGTCCTTAGAGGAAATGAGAGGAGTTGATCTGATTGCATATCGCAGCAGCATGTCTAACCACACCACTTCATAATGTATTCATTCTAACCCAACCACCTTTAATAAGTTTGCTGCTCTTCGCCAGGTTACCGTTTAAAAATAGCCCACCCAAGTGCACCAAAGCTGCAATCCTATGCCTTATTTTTGCGCTTGTGTTATGATTGCAAAAATAGGGCCCTAAAATGGACATGAGTGATTGACGTTTATCTCAACTGCTGTTGTTGCAGCATCATGGTATAGATGCATGTAAGGAATTAAAAAATCCAAAAAGACGATTATTTTTTCAACATTTTTTCTTGAAGAGTTTTTTAAGGATCAAGTGCAAGAAGAAGAAGATAAGCTTGGCAGCACTGGGTCCAGCAGTGATGGTCATGATGATGATGATGATGATGATGATGTCACATCAATTACGTAAATTACACTCAACTGCCAGTGAAAACCTGTACAGCTACATGACATAAACTAACTGCTAATATTATTCACACTGATGCAGAAGCATCAGAAACAATCTCAGCAGAATGCCGGGAAGGCAGCTGAGCCCAGAACAATCCACAGCTGATTCTGAGAGAAAGGAAAGGCCTAACAAGAGAGATGCCAGTGTTTGATGATTTGAACAGATTAGGGCGGATTTACATAAATGATGAAAGTGGAATGGTTAAATAGCATGCTAAGCAACATGTTCAGAGCTCCACATGATCTGTTGCGTTTAGCCAGCGAGTAGCAGGGAGCCATTATGGCGGCTCAAAGAGCCAAGCAAGACAGATATGAGCCAGGATCAAGTGTTAGCGGCCACGAGCATTAAAATCAGTGGTGGGGATCACATGTGAAAACTGGCAAACTGGTTGCATGATAAACAAATAGATAAAGAAAAATTTTTAAGAAGTATTTTATCTGGATAATATACTCAATAAATAGAGAAGTTCCAAGAAATTTAATTTTTGTCCCTCTTTTACACTGACAAATTAAGAGCACTCACATAGTATAAAATTCATAATGAGGTGGCTATCTACAAAAGAAACATCAAGCAATAGGGTTGGATGTCCAAATCCACACTCGTACACACTGTGGGTTCTATGAGGTCAGTATCCATCCAGTTTGTAGCGATATCCTTCCACCACAAGATCATAAAATGTAATACCAACCCTGGTAGGGCACCTCATCACTTGAGTGGTACAGGAAAGTGTGTAGAAATGTCAGCAACCCCCTGATAGCACCATTTGCAATATGGTATCAGTTCTGACTAATGACTGAGATAACCCACTTGACAAGATTCACTTGTGTGAGATTTATCAAACTCATACCACAAACACTAGACAGTAGCCAAATACTGCATCTGCTGTTAGTGGCCCTGATTCAGAACAGAATGCATAATATCTGGTCTAATCTTTTGAGACAGGCACAGGCCCAAATAGAAAATGAGTCAACCTGTCTAGAGAGAGAGATATTACACAAAGCCTGACTTTTAAACTATAACAAATGGTGATCAAATGATGGATTCTTGAAAATCCAGTTAACCAGCAATCTCTGGTCCCAATAAGCTGTTTAATAACCCACCCCCAACATGGGAATGGTGGAGTTAGTCATGGTTGAAGGAAGAATCTGTGGCAAAAAAACAGTAAAGGAAAACACATCCTATGCCTAACAACCTTGAAATGACCCATTAGCATCCTACCAAGCAGCATCTTCTGCCTTGCAGTATCAAGACTCTTAACCAGTGGTCTTAGCAGATTGTGGTGCATGGAGACTAAAGTACATATATAGCGGGGGGGCATTTACTTTAGTCTGTACTTACTTCAACACTTACTGGTCACCAATGTAAACACCCCTTCCTTGTTCTGTCTTTCACGGCTCATGGCAGTATGTTGAAGAGTGTGTGTGCATACATGTGTGTGTGTCTACTGCCATGATAAATCGAGAGGGATTGTTGAATAAAGCCCTCTGTGGAAAGCTATTCCATACAGCAGCAGCATGCCATACTGGCCCTTAAATATAATATTGAACTGTCTCCATGATATTGATTTTTTTATTATTATTATTGGAACCCTCACGTTTTGCTCACTAATTAGCAATGGATGTTACATTGACAAGGGTCATCTTTTGATTTAATAGCAATACAATTGTTAAATTTATTTTACAATACCAAATTTATCTTATCTTAACTGCTAGAAATATAAACAATAATTATGGTCATAGAAACACAAAAACTCATTCTATGCTCAGGGATCCTCCAGATTCTTGGTGTGTGAGCAGGAGGGAGTGTTATTAATGGATGGGGGGAATGTAACAGTGCCTAAAATCACCTTTTTTTCCAGATTTATAAAATAGTCATTTTTAACACCTTTATTTCACCTTGTAACTATCAGGGCAAAATGCCCTGAACATGGTCTATATAATATAAATACGATTTTATAAAAATAAATGTAGTTTATAATAATGTCCACTTTTCATGAAAATTTTAAGTGCTTTTGAACAGATTGTAGCAATGTAGCAATCAAGTGTTATTAAATGTTCAACAGATTTGGTGAAGCTCAAGGATGACACTTGAGTTAACACTGGTGATTGTTGTCCAGATTGGTTAAGGGAAGCAATTAACTTACCATGTACTTACCACATATCCAGTCACCTTGATTTAAAGAGCAGCGGCCTTTTTTCCTGTTGTGAAACCCCCTTGGTCAAACCCCTTTTGCGTCACTGGCCGCTGAACACCTTGACATAATCACTGGGGGGTCAACCATAGACAGACACTTTCTAATAGAGTACTTACTTGAAGGTAGCAGATAAAGATGTGTATTTTGATCATTTTACAGCTTGAATACTCAATAGACAAAATGAGCGAGTCCTTTAATTCCCAGGGGCTGATCTTGACTTTATAAAGACAAAACTTTGGCTGTTATCTGTGTAACAAAGCCTGTGTTGTCTCTATCAAGTCTTCGTTTTCGCTCAACATGTTGAGTTTAAATGTGAGGCGACTAGTAGTAGAATTAAAAGCCCATTGAAGTGGTAACCAGTGCCACTTCAATAAACATTCCTTTTAAAGCCGACACACGAAAAATGGCTTTGCGCACACTAAGTTTATTTATTTGGGCTAACTATTTGATTGTATATAGTAGTAATGCATGTTTATAAACGGTCTATTTAAACTTTGCACAGTATATTTACTGAACAGGAATGTATGTACAGAAATGAAGCTTCATTCTCAATGTGAATGAAGGTTATAAGTCGCAGGCAGTGAACAATCATTGTTCACTGCATTGTTCATTGTTCTTCATTTATTGCGCAATAAATGAAGATTACAGCTCCATTTCTGAAAAGATTTATTTTTGTTGTTTGGTACTGGTACTTCAGTTTATGTAAAATGTGTTTTACATAAACACGTAACAAGACGTTTTACACGACACAGAAAGAAGTTTTATGCGATTACAGAAAGAGGAAATATGCCTTCTGAGTCAACTGCAATCAAAACATGCCATTGAATGATGTTTTACTCAGGTTACAAACTGCTCAAGCTGGTCATATTGTCTTGGTAAGCCATGCCTAATAATAACAATTGCCATTAAGGTGAACCTTCCAAAATAATCACCCAGCAAGACTCCCCTCACTGCTTCAGTCCTCAAAAGGCTTCAAACCTAACCCCAGCACTTAACATTTAGCTTGAGGCATAACAGGCTGCATACTCCCTTAACAGTCTATTTATGTAAACCTAGTCCCTCTGATTTACACGCTCGTATACAATTATACCGTTCTGTCCCCAGACAAAGCCCTAGTAAAAGCTGCAGTGCACGCACAAGGTCATTCTCAGGACCAGGCTCGCTACAACACCTTTTTAAAGTTGTGAGGAAATCCACAGGGATCCTCCACTGCACAATGCGAAATTTTCCATTATGGTTTGGTGGAGGTCAGACTAATTAAAATTCTTTTTATTGTTTGTTTCTCACCATGGAGTCATGTCCCTGATCTCCTGCAAATGAGATATGTGCAAATGAGATATGTATAGTTATCTACAGCATCCTTTCATGTGCTTACATGCACACACACAAAGTAAGTGCCCTGCAGCAATGCTAGAGTGGTGCTCGATATCAGGGCAGTGTGTCAGCAAGACTCTGAGCTGAAAAAGCACACACACCGGAAATCAATCCAACAAGCCCAGCACCAAGTGTACCAGCCATATCGCCATTTTCCTGCCTTCACATAATTTTTTTCTTAAAGACACACACCAAACCACTTTGTGTTTGTGAGCCAACAGGGGAGAGGGATAAAGGTATATAATCAAATACTGTACAATCAGTGAAAAGTCGCGCACACACATTATTTTCATACCTCTGAGCAGCTTTCTACATACTGGGACAATAATCAAGGGACTAGCATTGTATGTTAACTGGTTGGTAGGTCCAGACTTACATTCCTCAGTCTTGTAACTACATACCTTTTCTGTTATCTTTTCGCACCTCATGTTAATGTTTGTTGGTTTCCTGTATCGTGATTGATGTGGACAATTTATCTGTAGTTACTGAATAATTAATTGTAGTTGCTGAATAATATGTTTAAAGATGACTAAATGAATAATAAGAGGTTAAGTCGTAGAATTCTATATATAGGCCTTAAATCATAAAACTAAAAGGCAGAGGTCCACAGAGCACGCCTAGCAATAGTAAGTGCACTGACGGGGTCATATTTCTCGAGCACGATGTTAATATTACGCATCGATGATGCCTTCCCATGGCGCTGGCAGATTTGTATACAGGGAGGGCACCTTGAACTATTGAGCCATAAAATGACAAGGCATCAATTTCCAGAGGACTGGAGGGAGCATTGCTCTTCCAGCGTAATCAGCTCATGTTCCACTCAATAGCCGAGAAGCCGCCTGCTGAATTATTCAACACACAGCGAGGCAATTCTCAAGAGCAGACAGCTAAAAGGGTATGAAAATGTTACAATAGCCAACGTCAATATGAAAGAGGAAGTTTAATTGCTCAAAGAGTCCTCCATTGAGTTTAGGATTATTAATCAAATGGCTTTATGTAAGATGAGGTTTGTGGAATAGGTGTGAAGGGAAAAATCCCCATGTGTGTGGCCTGACGCGGTGGCCGTCTGGTTGGACTGCATTGGAAATGGTGTGCCATATTTTAGTACCGCAGATGGAGTGAACCAGTCACCTTGCTCTGGCATGCCTGCTGGGCACTATTTTATTCACTGCCAAGTGTAGGGGAGAAGGGGGGTGGGGGTGGGGAGTGGAGGACAGTTACACAACACACACACAATAAGCAAAAATGACATTGTTAATAGGAGTGTTTAAAATTACACAGTCTACAGTGTATAACTTTAAACATGTTTTGTACAGTTTGTGTGTAAGGCTCTCAGTATATCTGAGAATAGAGCCATGGTCAATGGGGACTCCCTCCTGCCTGCACATGTCCTCCCACTAGCCATGCTAATAGTTCTAAACACAGCAGATGGGAGAATGGTGACATCTAGGGAGTGTGTGCATGTGTAGGTGGTGGATCGTGTGAAAAAAGGGTAGGGCAAATGTGCTCATATGTGTGTGATGGAGGATGGTAGAGTGTATGTGTTTACCAAGGGTGTTGATTAAGACTACACTGGCTGCATGAGAACCTCAAACCTGTGTGTAGTTTTACTAAGAACTGTATTTATTTCATTGTTAATGAAAGCGCCTACCAAATTTTACTCAGTTGATACTTAATATTCAAGGAGTTAAAACTGAAATATTTCATTCAAACAATAACACACGTCTACGTCTAACACACAGTGTTAATTGTTCTCATCTCCGACTGACACCTGATGTTGACTTAATTTGTGGTGTTGCATTCGCTCCTGCTTTCACTAAATAAGAACAAACTGCTCCTCTGTTTGTGCATCACACGCATGAACACTGCTTTATAATAAGCTGTGCCTTCTTCCAATGACATCAAAAAATCTTTTGATTGATTTCCTGCCATGTTCATTATTCCTCGTATGCACAGCTTATGAAAATCTTCAAATGCCGCGTGCCACTGGCTGTTGTATATTAATAGAGGAAATTAGCATAGGCCTTTATTGAAATATTCATGGGCACAGTAGCAGCAGGCTTAATGATGCTGCTGCATTAGCAGGTCGAGGAGCTTGTGCAGTGCAGCTCGATGTGGCTTCTGGCAACATGGATATGGAACAGAGCAAGACAAAAAGCCAAAAAAGGCAAGATATAAAAGTTTTTTTAGGAATAATGCTTATCCATGCTATTAAACATACTAATAGTTGTAATGGCACGTGACCTGAAGTAGCTTGGGAAAGCCATCATGACATGCTTATGAATTACTTTGTTATAGCATGTCTAAATAAAATGGTTCTTCATCAGTGAGGCTACAACTCAAAATAGTCTAAGGGAGCTTTTTACTCATTTTTCTCAGCAAGGGTTGGATTAGCGAGGGGGGCTGTTAGCAGATTTGCGCTCCTGCTTTCTTCACCGATGACCTACTTCAGTTTTTCTACATTTCCCCTCCTGAAACCCTTTTTAGTGTGGGATTGCATTACACCTCAAGCCAAAGAAGTGTTATCGTTCTCCAATGACCCATATCATATCATCATAACATCTTTTACATCTTTGTGGATGAAGCATGCAATTAGTATTAAAATAGTTGCACTATGTATACAGTTATACAGTATACAGTACTTATCGAAACAACCTCTTTTTTTTTAACTTTTTCGGACCTTTTGGATATGGGAACTTCAACCCAACAAAAGAGAACAAATACACTCAGAACTTTGAAGAAGATGCACTATCTGAATCTGAATCAGGAAGTTTAACTGTATTTAACAACAAACACAACAGTGTTTAATGTAGTAAATTTAAAAAAGAACAGTAACAGATGTTTTTATTTTCTGCTAACACCTGCCGATAAACAGCCAGCACACTCCCCATATCAGGATTGTGTGGGAAAGATCAATACGAAGACATTTCTTACCAAGTGTGTCTTTAAATAGAAATGGCATAAATTGTGGCAGCCATGACAAGTCAGCTTGTTACTTTTCATCTGACAGTCAGATTCTGACTGCAGTATCTTGCAAGAATATGGTTTTCTATTATCACTATAGTCATACACACAACAGCATCCACAACAAAATATTTTATTTTGTCTGCCACAGAGATCCTGACATTATTGGAGTGAAATGACAAGCATGTGCTCTGAAAATGGTGAAAGAAAAATCACAATAGGTCAGTGCAGTCACAAAATAACCAGCATTAATATTTAATATCAAGGTATCACTTCACATGCAGACGGGTGAAATGGCTTTTGAGGCATCGAGTCGTGATCGTACTCTGACCTTATCAGAACTGAAGGGAGTCCCACAAGAGACAAAATCAGAACAGAGGTATCTAGATCAACTTGCAGGACCTAGTAATTTCTCTGAAAAAACTGTCTAGAATTCATGTCTTACTACAATGTCAGCAATTTTAAGAAAGTTCTGATAAGATTTCCTTATAGTCATTATTTTCCAAGGTTCATGCAATGTAGTCTCAGTGATTGAGGACTGTGTGTATTTCCATAATGTATTGTTATCATCAGTTTTAATATTGGTGCAAGCAACAAGAAGGTTTACAAAGATAAGATTTACACTAGCATTTGGGATACACCTTTAAAAAAATCCACTGGAGACAACGTGATACTTTCTTTGATTAGGTTTTCGTTATGCCATAAGTACACTCTTAGAAAAAAAAGGTTCCATCTAGCACCCTGAAGCCTTAAAGCTTTTATTTTGAAGCCTGCAACAGTGTTTATTTTTCAGAGAGGGTTCTAAGCAGAACCCCTTTACAAAGTTAGAACTGTTAACCATGGGGAACCGTTTTTTCTAAGAGTGTAGTTCCAGCTGAGATTGCTGGTAGACTAGAAATGATAAATGGACAAACCATTGTGCATTTCCAATGACATTCCAAGTCAGTACACTGTGTTTGGGTGAAAAGTTACCTTATTCATAAGATACAGCTGTTATATCTTTATGTATAATCCTTCACTGTTTTTCAGGAGAAAAATGCAGAAGAAAAACTATTTTCAATTAGCTTTGAGGGCACGGTTAGAGCACTTGTGTGTGTGTGAACATGTTAAGAAAGTGTTAATGGGGTGATAATTAAATTATGATTGTGGTCTCTTCACAGCAGTGTAGGACTTTCAGGACAGAAGTGTAGCCTCTTGAGACTCGAACCATGCTGTTGAGTGTGTTTTTAATTTTTCCTTCATATCTGTATCTAGTAACACCTGATAACTATGGAAATTGAGCAATGTGTTAGAATAGAGAGCAGTTTGTGAAAATGTCCTCATAAGAAGGTCTCACAATGTCAGATTACTCTAGAGCAGTGGTTCCCAGCCCTGGTCTTGAGTAGTTGGATCAGTTGTGTTACAACGAGGAAATCAATAATATATGCAGGGCAGATGGACCACAGGACCAGTGTTGGGAACCACATTTCTAGAGACTATACCCAATGATTCAGTTCACAGAACACTGTAGAGGAATTTTATATTGAATTATAATCAACATTATTATTAAAACATACCAACACAGGTGAAAGAGAAATTAAAGTCTTAGGTACACATGATTGGAAATACACTAAGCAAAAATAGAAAATACATGAAGTCTATTTGAAACAAAGTCTTGTATAAAGAAAACACAACATTGAAATTGCTTCATGGCTTTTAACATGCTTGTAAACTGTTTACTTAGCAATGATGGGACTTGCTAAACCTCAAACTACAGTCAGGTTTTTATCTTTACAAAGGGATAAATCTAATTGTCCTGGTGGACTGAAATTACCCACGGTGCAATAAGTGCTCCCCAGAGGTGGTGGTCATAGGGAGAGGGGGCTGGGGGTGAATTGAGTGTTGCTGTCTTCAATTTCACTCAGTGATGAATGAAATCTCTCTCTCTTTCTCTCTCTTTCTCAATTTTCAATTTCAGCCTGTTTTATTGGCATGACTAATAATGATATATTGGTATTGCCAAAGCTCAGGTGACAGAAGTACGCAAACATCAAAAGAACAATTAAATATAATTTCATTCAACATTGCAAATAGAACAAAAAATAAATAAATAAATAAGTGTCAGCATGTTTTTGTATAATTCTTGTAAATTATTGTTAATATTTCTAAAGATTTTGCTGCGTATTTGTTTGAATCGAGAAGTGCAGCTCTGGTTTTGATTTGTTTTGTTTCGTTTGCATAGCAGGCATATTCTTTGTTCTTTGAGCAGATTTTTCGCACTGGCCAGATGAACAGTTTTTTTTATCAGTCACCATGCTTAGATTTGCCATAGTGTACTGTCTTTTCAGGGTTAAATAACATTGTACTTTACTTTGGTTTCAGTCTCTCTCTCTCGCTCTCTCTCTTTCCTCCTCACTGCAAATGGCAGTGTGTTTTGTGTTGTTCAGTCTCTTTAGCAGTGTTGATAGAAGCAGGAAAGCACCATACATGAATCACGAGCACAGTTTATTTCTCCATGATATCTCTATTCACGATCTCACACTGCGACAGTCATTACACGGCCCTGTGCTGTACGCGTTTGACACACATTATGTATTCAACGCAGCCCACGTTTTCAATAGCTCTTCACTAAGCAAAATGAAAGGCTGCGAGCTTCAATGGGCTCTTTCGAGACGAATGCATCACATATTGCTCCCTCGAGCACAGGACGTCGCCTGAATGACTGATTAACAATAAAAGTGATGGCCAGACACTGGGAAATCAACATAAATGACACTGTTGTTGTGTTGAATAATGCTGTCAGCAAGTCCTTTTGACTGGAGCTGAATTAGTTTCCTGCACTCTGTGGTCCCTAGTAGTGCATACCAAACAGACTCGTGGTCCGACAAACTCTGCCATATCTGTTTCTCTGTTTGCTTCTTCATGCTGTCTGATACGCCTTGCTTACACACAGCGACGCTGCATTCATCTTGAAAACAGATACAGCGGGGCTGCGTTTGTCTCGATAACACTAAATCTTTTCTTGACAGCAACTGCACAGTCCTCAGAGCAAAACAAGCTCTCTTTTTGGCCAACAAAATCAATACGTATATTCCTGAGGGGGGGATATCACCATAGCGCACACAAGCTCTCAATAAAAGCCAGCACACTTCCTCTGACCTTTCTGAGGAAATCCACCTGGGTACTCACAACAGAAGACTGGTACGCAGAAGACAAATGAGGGAAACTATGCATAATGTAAGCACATGGTTATTAATGATGACTTCTGTACATTATTTGCTTTTGTTTCTAAACATGGAGCTGCTGTCCAGCTATTCAAACAAACATTTAGGCAGGATAACTCATCGGTTGCATTTCACTTCCATTTATGTCTATTTGATCATTTGTTTGTGTGAATTTAAGTTAAAATACAGTAAAACAGGAAGTAACCCATGAGCTGACCTAAAACTGATGTAAAGAGTTTGCTTGAATGGTCCTACCCAAAAACTATCGTTATAATCCATAGCTTTCACCACAGAAATCAGAGAGGCATAGTCACCATCATATCAACAAAGGCACGCTGAAGACTAAACCAGCAAATACAAAGGCACTAGGAGAACTGCTTGGACTTGGTGTGGGTAATACATGTAAGACCTTGCAAGGACAACAACCAAGCAAAGGAGCTTATATACACTGGGTAATGTGACATAATAAAACTAATAATGAGGAACAGGTGCAAACAGTGATCAGGGGCCGGAGCTGGAGCAGAAGTGAGGAAAACAGGAAGCCAAATAGGAAGGCTGTGTGATGAGTGTTGAGAAAAAAACATGCCCCGTGTCCAAAATGGTGCCCTACTCACTATTCCTTAGAAACATCATGAGTGCATTATGGAGATTCTGTACCTGCCAGGGTACATCATTTGAACTCTGACCTATTGCATTGCATTGTGGGATTTCAGGAGCGCACTGGGTATTCTCCACTATGCTTTTGGATAGCACTACAAAATGGTAAAACTCTCAAAATAGTGCACTATATCGTGAACAGAGTGCGGTTATAGACACACCAATAGAGTGAGCCAGCTACATCGGGCAATAACAGGAAGAGCATCATACAATAACAGAAAGAGAGAGGGACCAAGAGAGAATAAGAGAGAGAAATAAATATATAATAGGCATTATTCAAAATGTACTAGATATACTGTATATTGGCTAAAAAATTATATCATAAAATCTCTTTTTGATATTCTTTATAGAACTATTTTAACATAAAGCTTATTGACTGATTAATAGACTGATATATAGACTGATTTCAATGCCTTGGCAATACTGTAACTCGAAACGGCCATGTCAATAACAACTTGAGAGAGAGAAAGAAAGCTGGAAAAAAAAGAAAAAGGAAAATGTGGGACAGATAGAAATTTGAGAAGAAACTCTCTGGCAAGAGAGTGCAAGGGAAGGAGAGTTCAAATAAAAAAACACACACACAAACTGGAGGACCTCTGCTTAGCAGCCTTAGAGTGACACTATCTGCAGAATTCAGAGAGGCAAGCAGCAAGTAGTGTTCAAAACAGCCTGCGTGTGACCCCCTTATACTTAAATAATCTCCACACACACACACACACACACACACTTTAAAAGGTGTCTCCTGTATCTCAGTTCCAGTTATTGTAGTGCAGTGTTGAATTGCCGTTTTGGACCTCAGAGAGTACCAACTTCCCCTGTGGTCTCTCACTTGTTTTTTTCTCTCCTTTTTTTTCCTTCATGCTTTTGCTTATTACATTGTGTTAATCAGGTTGTGCTCATCAAAGGAGGAGCTCTCTACAAGCGAATGAGAGAATGGAGAGATGCAGCCGACTAATTGCCTCTGAGCAATTTGTTCCACATTTGTTGTGATTACATTTGATTCAAATGGGCTTCTGGTCGCTGCTGCTTGGCTGATTGGGTTTCTCCCTCATTGGTAACCATTTATTTTACAGTCCCCTAAGTTCTAGGTATTAACCGGGTAAGTGGGTGGTACAAACTCCAATGTACTGGGTATTTATGTCAGGTACAAAGACGATAAGTACCAAGTCAGTACACTATGCTATCCAAGTGTTATAGGTTATAGAGTAGGTACAGTGGGATCCAAAAGTCTGAGACCACATTGAAAAATCTGGGATTTTTTTCATTGCCACTGTATAACACTCTAAAACGCTTTGCTGAAACTGGATCAGCTGTATCCAAAGCACGATCAGGCACATCAAGAGTGAGCACACCATCAGAAGACATAAAGCTTTGTTCACTGAGAGAGAGAACAGCAACTTCATCACAGATACAGAATGTGCTGAATAAAAAACGGGAGACTCCAATCAGCAAAAGTACTGACAAAAGAAGGCTATCTAGTCGAGGTCTCAAAGGACAAGTATCAGTGTCTAAATCACTTCTTAAGGCCAAACACTTAGCATGGGTTAAAACATTGAGATTTATGGCAGTAACAGAAGGGTTTATGTAAGGAGACAAACAAAAGAGAGATTGATATCAAAACAACAGTGAAACATGGTGGTGGATTTTCAATGTGGTCTCAGACTTTTGTATAAGTGGTCTATATTGCATATACCTACAACGATTGCAATAAGCAATAACTATGGCTTTTTGGGGTCCTTATCTTAAGTAAACTATGCGTTTATCTGGTACAAGATATTGGAAGGAAACTTTATGTACCCAGAAAAGTGTCTGGTTCACTTTATTTTTTCAATTCCAAACCTTTTATAAATTAGCTATTAGTGTTATTGTACTAATTTAAACAGTCTCTGGTGCTCCAGTAAAACCATTCAAACGATTGTAGAACTATAACACTAATTAAAGTAAAAGTTAATCAAATTCTTTAATTATTAGATTACTAAGCTGTTTTATGTCTTACAAAATGCACATTTTCATTATTGCAGTTACCAGATAAAACAGAGCAAAGTAATAGAGAAGGGAGTTTTAAGGCCTGTAGACACAATTATAACACACTTATTGTGGTTTTATTCCAAATGACTGTGACACTTTCTAATCTATTTACTTTTCTACTCAATAAAATGTGACATCTAGTGTGACACGTGAAATTTAGTGAGAACATGTTTGTATTTATTATCTTATTACTCCAACTAATTATCCTAATTATTAGGTATTTTAATATGTCCCATTTTTCTTAATTATTAAATCTTTCAGTAATTTATGCATAATTTAGTTAGATTGTCATGGTACCTGCCATTGTTGTATCAGAACCAGTAAACACACAAACATCAGCACATAGTGCACAATTTAAAGCAATTACATTTTAAGCTGTTGAGGCATAAATTAGGCAGCTTATGCCAATGCTGGCTAGTTTGTGTATTATTTGGGATCACACACTTTATACCACACAGGTTATACCACACTCTTAGTCGCTTAATACCTAAAGCCTGTCAGGCATTTCAGTGTAATTGAGTTAGATGGTCTTGGTCCTTACCATCTTTTTACCTGACATGACTACCAACTTCTCTGGAGTTTGTATCACACACTTACCCAGTAAACATCTAATACCTAGTGTACTGTAAAATAAAGGGTTACCCCATCATTTTTCTTGATGTTTAACAGTTTTAATTGTTTAGCATTCTAGACCAACAAGCAGAGTGTTACACGTGACGAGCCCCACGCGCCTCATGTTAATGCTTATCTATTTCCTGTCTTGTCTGTTTAAATGATCCCACATGTGTCTCATTTGTTTCCCTAATTAGTATGTGTATAAGTACCAACTTGTTTCTGTCTCGTGTTGTGAGTAATTGCATGTCTGTAGCGTGGTGTGTTTCACGTGTAGTTCTGTTAGTGTCTAATAAATCTGTAAAACGGCTGCACACTTGTGTCCCTGCATCCCTGACACCGAGGGTGACAGAGAGCAATGACAGTTTATATCATTTGCCATTTGTGTGCATGTAAACATGAAGAGCACTTACAGTTACGGACACTAACATGAAAAAAACAAGTTATTGTGTCTCACCTTAAAGAGAGAGGTGATCATTAGTTAATGAGATATTTCTACCTCCCTCCATAAAATCTGAGCCACAAACAATAACATGTTTTGTCCACTCTATGAAAACTATTAAAGTGTTTATATGTGTGTGTACAAACTACCTAACCTAAGTTCTGTGCCTAGTGTGTTCTCTCTGTCCCTCTCTTTCAGTACATGACCAGCATCCCACAGTACAGCTAGCCTATTATCTCTCTCTCTTTTTATTTCCCTCTCTCTTAACCACCACCCCCCAAGCACCCAGCCCCAACCACACACACACACACGTATTAGATGCTAACTACTGCTCAGTAGTATGTGAAAATACAGGAAGGTCTTTGAAATTTCCAGCTTCCTCTGATACTTTCCAGAAAAGTGAACCCCGCATGCACTCTGATCTCAGCAGTCTATCTAAGTGTCTGCTTATAATTAAGGAACAACAACAAAAAAATAAACATAATTCCCCATCTTCTCTCTTGGTAGTTCGTTGTTCCATCATCCGTGAGACCGCATGTGGCTTCAGAGCTCAAGGGCAGAAGCGCACAGACGGCTACATGTGGGGTATGGAACACCGGTTGTTGGGTCAGGAGTGAATGGTGCTCTATGTTGCTGATCCATGTATTCTCTACTTCATTCTGTGGCCTCTTCACTCTTAGAAAAAAAAGTTCCATCTAGCACTTCATCTAGAAACAGATTATTTGGTGTGTTTCTTTGGGGGAACCGTTATCAGTTCCAAGTAGAACACCTTTAGGAAGCTAAAGACCTTTAACTATCCAAAGAACCCTTGAGAAACCCTTTTTTCTAGGTGTCATAGCCACAGGCTATACTATACAGAAAGGGGATTCAACATGGCACCAATTACCCTTTAGCTCACAACATAAGAGAGACTCATGCGAAACAATTCCCTCTATCATGTTTGCGTACGATTAGCCCATCAAGTAGCTAACAAATTACAGTTATTTGAGAGCAGAGTGTGTAACATGGTGACATTTCATTTAACATTCCCCGCTGTGAGCAATCAACTACGCAGTATAATTTTACTCATGTGCGTACTGCAGGCTGAATGAGTGCGACAGAGAGGCGTGTGGTTGACCACACTCACTCACACAGTGTTTTATTACTGAACACACCACTGAGAGGCACTGACAAGTCTGTCTGAACGCATATTAACACTAATAGACACAACATTGCATTTTGTCATACTAGGTATTCTCAGAAAATTAGTTTTGCCTCAGAACCTTTTCAAGCTTAAAGACAACATGAAACAGAGATTTGAACCCTTTGTTTTGAGTGAAACGGGATATTTGGGCGGGCGGGACTTTGGTTTTATCCATTGAAATTTGATTGGCTTGTGAAAAGTGGGCATTTCAAAACAAACATGATGTCAGATCTAGACGCCAGCTTGCAGTCAATCATGGAGGACAGCGCGTCTCCCACAACACCATGAAGGATGAAGGAAAGGATGAAAATTAAAGTAAAGGAATTCCTAGCTAGCTGGCACATTATTCCGCTAAGTATTACAGCATGGTTGACTCAGCTTTTTTTTCTATTCTAGCTGTGTGTGTGTGGGGGGGAGGCGGAGGTGAAACATGAGATGAAATTATCGTTTTGTTTTGTTTTTTATCCCACCCGCGAATCTACAGTGATGTAATCAAAAATCAGAGGCATTCAGGAAAAAGTCACTGCACTGTAAAGTTATGGACAGAATTTTGTCTTTTAAGTGATTAGCACAGATTAATCGTGCACCAAGGACATGAGATTTGAACCCTTTGTTTTCCCGCAACATCCAATATTTCCGAGTGAAACAGCATATTTGGTTTTGGACCTTTATTGTTAGAGTGAAAGATTTTAGTTATGTTATATAGTCGTGTATTTTAAACATTCATTGACAGATTTCTACAACTGCCCTTAGCCTTGTATAATTGTCACACGCGCGGCTGTGCGCAACCACATGCTTTTGTTTTGGTTTGATTGCCACGGTCCTGTGATGTTGTTCACCCCACCTATGCTTGCCCCTCTCGCCGTGCCTCCTAACCAGCAGCCACTGCCAGCTGCCTTCCCGATCGCGGGCGCACGCCGATTTCCCCTGTGCACGATCGCGTTCTCCGAGATACCCCCGATGGCGCTTCCTCGATGCTGCCATCTTTTCCAGCCACAGATGCAGCTTGGCTCCGACCCAGCCCAGATCGCCCGCCTCCCAGGAGCGGAGGGAGGTTGCTCGCTGGATTATTTTTTGGGGG